>JAAGNO010006639.1:0-24216 GCA_033439905.1 Ceryle rudis | reverse complement strand
TTTAGAGACAATTTATATATATATATATATATAAAGTGTTGAAAATAAAAGAGAAAGTTCATTGACAACATTGACAACTATAGCAAATGCTTTTAAGTCAGGAAGTGTTAGGTCTTTTGGAATCTCAGCAGGAAAAATACCATCACTCAGAACTGCCTATGTAAATAAATGAGCAAAGGATGTCTCTTACAGAGAATGTGCTAGCGGTCAAGGAGGTGCTTATGCAATGCTGCAACAATGCACCTGATTCCAAGCATCAGAAATCCTTTTCTCTAATTTCCATCCTTTACACAATAAGTTCATTAACTAGCTTTGAATGGACCTTTCTTAGTGAGATTCTGAAAGAACCAACACCTCCTCGATGTAAAACCATCAAAAGCAGTTGGTAGGAAGTCAGTGAAAAATGTCCTTTTGGAAAACAAATAGCAGAGTAAGGCCTGAGTGAGTGCATGGTGTCACCTTGCACACAAGTGTGGAAATGAGTAGCACAGAGATTACTCTGGGTATCTTGCCCAGTGATTTGGAAAAATAGAATGAATTATCATCTCTTGAGACCCCTACTGACATGTTAAAATATTTAGAAAATGAGAATGTAGATGTGGGGAAAAGGCAGCAGGTTCTGCAATGTCTGTAGTTGTTAACTTACCACCCACTGTTGTGGGACATTCTAATGCAACAATGTAAAGGAAAATGTGAACAGGAGATGGGAAAGTTCATGTAAGTGCTGGAGAGGCAGGTCTTACTTTATGAACCTGATCTCCTATGGCAAGATGACCCACTTAGTGGGTGAGGGAAATGCTGTGGATGTTGTCTACCTGGACTTTAGTAAAGTCTTTGACAGCATTTCTCACAGAATTTTCCTGGAGAAAATGTCTGCTCCTGGCCTTGGAGGGTGTACCCTTCACTGGGTTAAAAACTGGCTGGGTGGCCAGAGTTGTGGTGAATGGGGTTAAAACCTGTTGGCAGTTGGTCACAAGCCGTGTTCCCCAGGGCTCAGTACTGGGGCCGGTTTTCTTTAATACCTTATCAATGATCTGGATGAAGGCATCAAGGAATTTTGCAGGTAACACCAAGTTAGGGAGGAGTGTTGAGCTGTTTGAGGGTAGAAAGACTCTACAGAGAGATCTGGACAGGCTGGATCAATGGGCTGAGGACAACTGTATGACATTCAACAAAGCCAAGTGACAGGTCCTGCACTGGGGTCATAATAACACCCTGCAATGCTACAGGCTTGGGGAAGAGTGGCTGAACAGCTGTCCAGTGGAAAAGAACCTAGGAATGTTGGTTGACAAGAGGTTGAATATGAGCCAGCAGTATGCCCAGGTGGCCAAGAATTAACATCCATCAACAACATCCTCGTTTGTATCAGCAATAGTGTGGCCAGCAGGACTAGGGAAGTGATTTTCCCTCTGTACTTGCCACTGTTGAGGCTGCATCTGGAATACTGTGTTCAGTTTTGGGCTCCTCAGTACAAGGACACTGAGGTGCTGCAGAGTGTCCTAAGAAGAGCAATTAAACTTTTTAGAGCACAAATCTTAGGAGGAGCAGCTGAAGCTGTTTAGCCTGGTGAAGAGGAGGCTAAGGGGAGACCTTACTGCTCTCTAGAACTACATGAAAGGAGGTTGTATCAAGGTCAGGGTCAGTGTATTCTCCCACAGAACAAGTGATAGGACAGGAGGAAATGGCCTCAAGCAGCACCAGGGGAGGTTTAGATTGGATATTAAGAAGAATTTCATCACTGAAAAGGTTATCAAGCATTGTAACAGACTTCCCAACAAACTTGTTGAGTCACCAGGAGGTGACTGGAGATGCTTAAAAGATATGTAGTTTGGGCACTCATGGACATTGTTTAGTGGTGGACTTTGCTTTGTTACATTAACAGTTGGAGTTAATGATCTTAAAGGCCTTTTCCAATCTAAATGATTCTCTGATTGAACTCTCTAAGTACAGTACCCCTCTCCTTTTCACTGGGATGATAAATCAGTTGTACAGAAGCATGTGGAAGAGGCTGAGCATACCTTTAGGAGATTGCTGTGAAGCAAAGAATAGATTCCCAAACCTTTCTGAGACCAGTTAACAGATTACTCACCTCTGGTATGCAGTCACATTCGTTCACAGGCAGCCTCTTCATACTAAAGGCTACTATTTGTCTTACTGGGGACTTCCCAGGGAAAACCTGTATGCTAATGCCATCCTCCTATGGGGACAATTGGATAATACTAGTCCAAAAAGGTAATTCTCAGGACACACATTATACATGCACAGAAACCTGAAAGGAAAGCAACACACAGGGAAACGTTTTTAGCACTTCTCCAGGCAGGTACACCTAAAAAGGAAGCTGATGGAAAGTCAATCAGCTATTGATGGAACCTATATAAGTAGCTGAAAAAGAAGCCATCAAAAGATGTATAGTATTGATCTAATAAGAGTATTGGTTCCCCATGCGAGCCAGGGGGAGGAGGTGAAAGAAACCACCTAGTCTAACATGTTTCTGGACCTAATCTCTGTCATATTTTGAAAACAATATCCAAACCAACATCAGTATTGGTTAGCCATGGCAAACCTCCAGGTGTGCCAGGTCGCTGGAGTGGAACAGAAGGACCATCAGTCATAGATCCCACTGGTTATTTATTAGAATGGGAAAACAAAACAAAACAAAACAAGCCACAACGGGCAACAGATCTCTCTTACTGAGACTGAAGTAATCATAGAGATCCTTCCCCTTACCCACAAGGTCACTTTATATACTAATTTAATGGTTCTGAAGAGCTATCCCATGAAGCCTACCTCAACCTACAACTGGGAGAATATACATTTATTGCCTGAGTAGGTGTGACTCAATTTCCCAGATAAATAATAGAGGATAAAATTTTGATGGGTAAAATCTTCCTTAAGCTAGGTAGAAAATATTCCTTAAGAATTCAGGCTATTTTGGTGGTTTAAGTACTTTACTGCGCCAGTTGTTTTACTGGTACTTCCAAATACAGTGGCTTCAAAACAGTATCAGTTACCCAGGGAGGCATGCTGAAATCCCTTAGATTGTTGCAGGTGACTATTATCTGGCCACTTTCCCTTTAACAGTCCTATTTGGCCCCTAAAGAAGGCAGATACTTCCTGATGCATGATGGTAGATTATCAACTAACAAATAAAGCAGCCTCTCCCATGGCTGCAATTGTCCTAAACTTTGTGACACTATTTTAATGCATGAACATTACAGGGTGGAACATGGCATGCTGTGACTCATATGGCTCATGATTTTTTTAGCTTATCTATTACTGCAGAATCTCAGGAACAATTTTCTTTTCTTGGGAAGGACAATATATTTTCACTGTCCTGCTTCAGGGGTATTTCAATAGCCTTACTATCTGCCACAATATCTGGAAGACAATATCATCTCTCTAGCTTGTAGATTTTTCCATTACATGGATGTTACTACCACTGAGCAGGAAGTGGGAGAAAATCTTAGCAATATTGTAGACATCATGTGAAAACATAGATGAGAGATCAGTTCCAAAGAGATACAAGGGCCTACTACAGAAAGTATAGCAGTGACCCCACAGGGTACCCAAAGTGACCAAACAAACTATGTATGTATATATGCCTTAACACCCTAAGTAAAACTGAGGTCTAAAACTTTGCTGGAATCCTGAATTTTTGGGGACTTCTCCCCATCTCACACAGATCATGTGGCCGTTGTATCATATATGCAGGAAAGAGGGAGAAAGGAAAAAAGGAAACTTTTGTAGAAGCTAGACAGACTGATTCACATGCTGTGGCATTTGGGCTCAGACTGTAATTTTTAATTGTAAGCCCTAGTATCTGATGATACTAGGCCCATTGGAGCCTTTGGCAATGGAAAGAGAGTAGGCAGATCTCTCTTGGGTTACAGTCTCAACACCTCTCTACACTGACACAGATGTACACCCCTTTTGAAATACTACTTTTAGCTACATATTTGACAATGATAGAAGTTGAATGGATGACACAAGCTTGAAAGCATTGCTCTTATTGTCAAATTACCTGTTCTGCAGTGGTGTCTAATGACACCAGCTATAATTTTGGGAAAATCCAAGATGGTATTACGTGGAAATGATACATATGCTAAGCCAGATGACTGGTTTTGGTTGGGATATAGAGTTAATATTCATCATATTAGCTTGTTTGGAGCTATGTTTTGGATTGATCTTGAAAACAGTGTTTATTACACATGGATGCTTTGGTTATTGCTGAAGAATGGTTACAGGGACAAGGTTTTTTCTACTTCACATGATGCCCCACCATCAAGCTGCATCAGGGGGCATAAGGAGCTGGGAGGAGACATAGCTGTGTGAGCTGAGATGAAGGCACTTTGGGGACAATATTGAAGAAAGAGCAAAATGACAAGCAAGCAGTGAGGAGCAAAGAAAAAAAAAAAAAATGGAAGCAACAACCTTGCAAATACCAAGGTGTGAGAAAACAGAACAAGAGGAGATGGTCCAGCTGCCAGAGCTGGGATTCCCCTGCAGAACTGGAAGACACCATGGTAGAGCAGACAGCCATGACACAGTCTGTGGAAATGACCACACCAGAGCAGGCATATATGCCTAGAAGGAATGGTGGACTATGGAGGACTCCACCCAGAAGCAGCTTTTTCCTGAAGGACTGCAGCCCATGGAGGGGACTCATATTGGAACGGTTGAAAAGCATGAGGAGTAAAGAGCAGCAGAGCAGAGCTGTTATGGGTTAACTACAATCCCCCATTCACCATTCCACCCTGTACCTCTCAGTGTAAGGTTGAGGTAGATGAACAGGGAATGAAGGAGTGAAGTTGAGCTTAGGAAAAGGCGGGAGTGGGGCAAAGATGTTTTAGGTTTTGTCTTTGTTTCTCAGTATCCAAATCTATTTTAACTGGTAATAAATTAAATTAACCAATTCAAATCCTTGTTGCCCGTGACAGTAATGGATAAGTGATCTCCCTGTCGACCCACAAGTTTTTTCATTTTATTTTCTTCCCGTCCTGTTGAGGATAGGGAGTGAGACACTGACTGGGTGGGCAGCTGGAAGCTGCCAATGTCCATACATCACAAATATAAATTCAGTCATAAAGATAGGCATAGTGCACTGTCTCCTCCACCTAAAATATTATATGCACACATTTGGGAACTATAGCTTTATGAAGATAAAGGTATTGGAATGCATTGTCCAAGGGACTATTCAAAGCTAAGTCCACATTGTAAACATGTCTTGTCAGTGCCTGATGAACCTGTATTGTGAGCAAAAGCCTGTAAGATTACTAGTGAACTTAGAGCTGATGAACCTCTCCATGGATAGGAACTCTGCACAGTGTGCCATGATTCATGAGGAAGGGCTGTCTGATGCTGCAGCAAGAGTTCCCAGCATCAGGAGGGATGTAAGATTAATTTTACCCTTTCTGTAATTTCCATCTTTTACTCAGTAAATTATTTAACCAGCTTTGAGAGTCAGTGCAGTACAGCTGTACTTCTCTATAATGCTGTAGGTGTATATGACATATATTAATACAGACTTTCCTAAAACAAGAAAACTTACAATGCTGAGAAGTCCAAGCTATTGGGTTACGCCTCTATAGACTCTGTAGTAGTATTGAGACAACATCAAAACTTACGCTTCACGTTAAAATTGACTATGCTGACTTGTCATATATTTTTTAACATGGTGAGGACTATGTCTGCTTCTCTATTTCATCACAAATTCATAGGATTTAATGTTGATAGTTTAAAAAATTTGGGGGAATTTTGTTAAATAAATACTTCATAGATAAACATTTTTATGTCATGCTAGGAGTTTTGGTTTGGTTTTGGTTTGGTTTTGTTTTGGTTTTTTTACACAATCCTTTCTCCTATCCTCAATACTTTAATAGAAGCTGTAATCTTTATTTTTCTTTCAGTTGTGGAAACATTCATAATTGATTTCTTATGGCAAATGGAGAATCCATTGACAGCATCTAGAAAGAAGCTTGAGAATTTCTCATGAGCTCTCTGTTCTTCAGGTTAATGTGAAAGAACTGAAATGTGCTTTCTAGTTGGTAAATGGATAGATTACCTGGAGATATACAGCAGGCTACAATTATAGAGTAGGGCTGTCATCCTTTATGAATTTTTTATGGCCGTTTATTTGCTGGCAATATTTTGATCTGCCATTACCAGAGATGCTGATTTAGATAACCTGAAATGCCTAAACATTTATGTCAGTGCAGGTGAGATAACCCCTGAAAGAAGAGGAAGTAAAGTGAGTGAAATGCAAGGCATTTTAAAAGCAAGAAAAACAAGATTATTATGAAATAATGGAGTAAACATGCTAAAATGGATATTAAATTAAATAACTGTGAACTTCCTAGAAATATTTTTATTTTTGTTTTCCTACCAATAGCATTCTAGTAAATGACTTTGATATCTTTTGTCTACAAAAACAGCCTAAGAAATATAGGTAAAACTTTTAAAATTTATAAACTTCTGAAGTTTTTTAAGTTGTTGGGTTTTTTTTTTAAATACAAAACTTAACAACAAATAAAATAGGATGTTCTGTGTTCTGTGTGAGAAAGGATGCTACAACTTCTCCAGGAAATTATATTGCTTCAGTGACTCCAACTTGCATTATATTCAATATAGATTCAAGCTGTAATGTTCCAGCTCAAATCCCAGAAAAATCTGAATCTCACGCATTATAGACTTCATATCCATAGTTAATTTCAAAGCTTCATATTTCAAAATCCTTCTCAGCTGCCTTTCAGACATATAGTCAGAATACTTTTCAGCATTGTAGGTAATTCAAGTGTTGTTTCATTTCCCTGAAAAAGCTCTGAAAGTCAATTGTATTTGTTCCATTATCTCACTAATGAAAGGGGAAAAAAAAATAAAATAACCCTTGGTGCTGATAGTTCTTAGCTGGTGCAAATGATGTGCCATATTTGATTCTAGTACAGAACAATTTCTGTTTTCTTGGAACTGAGTTGAATGGTCATCAGATTTCACATCTGATTTCTTTTGATAGGATACATAATTTTCATTTTTAGACTGGGGTTTGTGTTTTAAAAATTACTATGAGGTGATTTTCAGAGGACATAAATTCACTTTTCTGTATTTTTGTGCTGCTCAGTTATGTTTGCTAAGAAGTGGGAATTTTGCTAAGATATGGGAATAATTCCTCAAGCACTACCTGCTTTAAGTTTCTCAGTTCTTATAATGCAGAACTCATACAGGCTTCTCTTACCTCATTATCACTCTCATCTTTTTCATGACATACATTCAAATATAATGAAAAGTGCTACCATCACCTTTTATTTTTCTCTCTGCTGGGATTCTCTTGATAATTAAAGTCTGAATGAAGAAATTGTATTTGGTGGTATATGAAGAATTTGACAGTGAAAGCAACAAATACTACTAAGGAGAAAGGAAAATAGTTGATTTAATTATTTGCAAACAGAATAAAGGTTGGGTTTGTTCTTCCTTTCTTTTCTTTTTCTTCAATGAGCTCTCCATAGCAAAAGACCAATTTTACAACTCCTTGGAGCTGTTTTTATTTTGGAAACAGTCCTTTATGATGGAGACACACTGCATAAGTCATATATTTTAGCACAACTGTCTCCTAGATAATGAGTTATTTTTTGAGGGAATGATGGTCTGCCTATGCCATTGTAAAAGTGGATTAGCTGAACCGCTCTGGGAATTCCATATTTTTCAACTTCAGGAACTTATCTGTGGACTACTAGATATTTCTGGTACTATCAATCTATTGTAAATGTAAAAACATCGTAACAATATAAAAAAGTAAATTATGGAAAACATCAGAAAGAAGCTATTTAAGATTTTTTAAGTTATTATAAGTTATAATTTATATCTGTGTGTATTAAAAGAAGCATAGTAAAGACTGTTTCAGTACAGATGACATTAAAAGTTATACACTCATCATCACACAGTTAGAAAATTGTATTCTGAGAGTTCAATTTTGGTTAATATTTCAGAGACTTACCATAAAATTTTTGTATACTTGTAGATTTAAAGAGAAGAATCTAGTCAAAATGATACTAAATTTTTACATAGACTAGTCTTCTATAGGAAGAAACTTTCTCAAAAGTCATTTTACCATTCATTCTCTTCTTCCTTTTTAAATACTGAACTTCAATCATATTTTACTTTGAAAATATACAATAAAAATAAAAAAAGACACCAAAAATATAACCCCTATTTCATGCTGGTAAATGGAAGAGAGTGAGTCTTCTGCTCTAATGGTTTGTCACATTGTGGCTTCTTTTCCATATTTCAAAACTAGCATTTATCTTGGGAGTGCACTGACCACAAGAGGCAGAGGTATGGGAAGGTTCTGTGAATGAATACTTACTTTGCACAGTCTGAGTCAACTTGTTGTCCATTCCACATTACATTCCAGTTAAAGAGCTGGCTATGCCATATCTGTGATTAGTATTGAAGGCCCAGTGGCATGCAACAACCTTTGTACACATGCTAAAATTATACCACTATTTCCAGTAAAACAGGCAAATCAAGAAACATGTTGATTGGAAATGGTCCTTGGCAGACAATGTCCCCAAACTGATTCTTAAACATTATCTGGGAGAGTGATAGCCTGTTAAAAATTTTAAAAAAACCTGTTACATGTTACTGCTTAAACCTGACCATGGCCTTAATGACTAAACTAATACATATGTATCCATTCTAGATTGAAGTTCCAATAACCATTCATTAAATGAATTCATGGTCTTTTGAACCTTTACAACTTCTTGTCACCTGTCTTGGTCTACAACTCAGAGTAAGTAGAAAATCCATAATTAATTAAGAATTGATCCATAATTAGTGATGTTCTGCCATTATTTCTTTTTATTCAGCACTGGTGAGTCCACACCTGTAGTATTGCGTCTAGTTCTGGCCTCCTGATGACAAAAGAGACATGGGCATATTGCAGAGAATCCAAAAAAAGGGTGACAAGGATGATTAAGGGACTGAAGCACCTCACATATGAGGAAAGGCTGAGAGAGCTGGAATTGCTTAGCCTAGGGAAGAGAGGGCTCAGGGGGTATCTTATGAATGTATATAAATATCTGAAAGAAGGGTGCAAAGAGAATGTTGTCAGGCTCTTTTCAATGCTTCCCAGTGACAGGACTAAAGACTGCAATGGGGACAAACTGAAACACGGGAAGCTTGATATGAACATCAGGAAATGGTTTTTCACCGTGAGGATGTTTGATAACTGGCACAGGTTGCCCAGAGCATCTGTGAAATCTCCATCTGTGGAAATATTCAAAAGCCATCTGGACATAGCCAGGGGAAACTGACTCTGGGTGGCCTTATTTGAGCAGGGGCCATTGGACTAGATGATCTGCCGACATCCCTTTCAACCTCAACCATTATGTGATACTGTGAAAAAAAATAGTGTATAAAAGGTTGTGAAAGATAATGAATATAAAGTATTACTGAAATCGAGAAAGAGTAAAATTCTAAATAGCCAGTCAATTTTCTTATAAATTCAAGTTATCCATAATTAAACCAGAAGTAAATAGAGCAGTGTGAGAATCCATTAAGAATATTCTTCCGGTAAGAAAGGAGAGATCATACAGATGTATCATTCCAGTAATATTATAGAAAATTAAGGAAAAAAGGAATTGTTACATATAATGAAAGCTTTGAAAAAGAAAAGTGATTGGGAATGTAATTGTGAACAAGGTTCAGAGTTTAACCCATTCACACAGGCTGTTGTGGTACAAGAGCAAAATTATTAATACAAGACTTACTTTCAGTGCTAAATGCACCACACTTTTACTCCTGTAATACCAAACGTTTTGACATATATTTGGGTAATAGAGTATTCACTACTGAGACAAGTTCTGAAAGTCAAAGCATAGCTAGTATAAGACTGCTTACCAGAACTCACAGTGATGTGAAGCTGAAGTAACCGCTGTGTTTTGAGAGAGATTAGACTTTAAATGTCCAAGGCCTAATAAATACCCTGATCGATAAAGTCAGTGGGAGACTTGCTGTTGGCTTCAATATTCATTAATACAAGCCATTGGTAAAGAGCAGGATCATTAACCTGCAACAGCCACAAAGATTAATTTAAATACAGGCTATCCTTTACACCCAGTGCTACACTGTTTACTGTTCTTCACCTCAAGAGACCCACTATATTCTTACAGAAATATTCAAGTCAATAACAATGTATTACTGAAAAAAAAAGTGGTTTCAAATCTGGCCTTTATAAATAGCTAAGAGAAACAACTTGATTAACCAAAATCATGCTATGACATTTCAGATTATTTTTAAAAACATAACTATAGAGAAATTTCAGTCTTAAAGTAAAAAATGGGACCCAGAAAGGAAATAAAATCACGCATTTGTTGTTGTTTTTAAAACAAATACTCCATGTAAAAAAGGGATTGTGTTATGAAGGTAGGTAGATTATATGCAGACCTGAATGTGAGATAACAGATGTTGTACTACTTGATACTCAAACTTCACAACTATTTCAGAGATTTAAGAACCATTTGTTTAGCTCCAGGTCTGCTTTTTGAGGAAATTTTTGAAAGAAGGCCTTAAAATTTCATTCTGATAAGATAGAAACATAGAAGACTATGGAAACAATTACCTGTATATTCAAAACTGCTATTGGGCACACATATGTATGCAACAGCTTTGAAAAAAGTAATATATATGCATATCTGTTGAACATAGATCTATATTTTTTCTAGATACGATAATTACCACTGTAATTTCAGCATCTTGTCTTTTTCACATTAATATAATGAATAATGACAGCAAGAATAAAAATAATACTTTTTAATATTAAAGTTCTTTATAGAGTTTGTCTTATTAGCTAGCAGAATATTTAATACCTATCCAATCTTGACTGATTTATGTGCCTTTATTATTATCCTCCTAATTTCCTTGGGTAAAAAAGTAACTCCAACTTGCATAAACAAATAAAATGTAAATGCAGATGCAACTGAATATTGTTAAGTGTTAGGAAAAAATACTTGATTCTTAAGCTAAATACATATTATATAACAGAATAAAGGAAATCATGTACATAAACTTAGTTAATAATGCATTGTTACATCAATTAAGAGTAATATTACAATGATATATAGGAATTCACTATAATTACCCTTCCATGGAGAAAAGATTAGAAATGAGGAAAAATTTAGAAGTTCAGGTAGCAAGTTCTTTCATGAAATTATAGCATAAATATTTTCTTCAGTCCTTCTTTAACTCATTCAGGTGTTGAAAAATGTCTCCACTTCTAGAGAATTTATTCTCTTGTTCAACAAATAGAACATAGTTGTCTTGGAGGCTTTACCTCAATATTGACTTTTTTTCACTGCCCATTTTTATCCCATTTTCTTAATTATGCCTCTAAGATCTACTCTGAGAATGTATGCACTTTCTAAAAGCATATACTGTAAATATTTACAAACAACTTCATAACTTTACCCCTTAGTATGATCTCCTCATTCACCTTACTCCAGTCAAGTTTTTAATGTGTTTATTTAAGCTCAGGTATTCAAACAAAGAAAAATTATGTGCATAGAAAAGTCATACTGAGGATAATGACAGTAAAGTACTCGCTGAAGTCCCTTTTAATTTACAAAAATAAACATCTAGCCACATGGTTCAGATGTGTTGAATATTTTAGTTATGAGTGTTGGTTGTATAAACAATTTAACTCTTTTTTTTTTCAATATATGAAAAACAATTTAAATAGCTTGACTTCTAGAGGTGAGTTCAATGGCCTTAGTGTAGAATATCTAGCATCATCTGAGATCACCTAAGTTATCCTGCTTTATCTGTTAGTTCTAACATACCCAGGTTTCCTATGAATCCTTCATATCTACTAACACTTATGGATCAACATATTCTAGGGGTTCTGATGGTATTAGATACCTATGTGTGCAATGACTAAGCTGAGGCTAGTGACTGTAGACATGATTTGATTTTCAAAAATTAAAATTAATTCAAGTTTAGAATCTTAAATGCTGTTGAAAATCAGCATTGCTTGCAAAACAGATTCAACCCAGTGATACTAGTTTATTACCAATCAAATCAGAGTAGGACAATGAGAAAAAAGCCTAAATCTTAAAACAGCTTTACCTCACCCATCTCCCTGCCACCAAAACCTTACCATGTAAATCCAATATACATAGTAATTTAATTGCGTAAGTACATAATTCAGAACTATAAGAATATTATAATCACATTTAAAATAATAATAAGTCTTTTTTTTGGAGTTATTTTGAAATGTTACTTCTGGATTATCATTTTGTGGAATATAATTGAAGATATTATTTTGACCCAGACAGTATTTTATTTTCATATATGTGGTTTTTAACAGCATGTTTTACACAGGCATTGTACTTTAATGCATTGAGTATATTAATTTTGAATAATTATAAATGCAGGTCTTATTCAAACAATAGTGTAAAAATAAAAAATCCATCGCAAGGCTGGGATAATGCTGTTCAAATGAATGCTGTTGCTGTGTGTCTTGATAAATATGAATAAAAAGTTAAAAAGACCCAACCAACCAACCAACCAAACCAACCCTCCCTTAGAACAAAGAAAATATGAATCAGAAAACAAAATGCTGCCAGAAAAATAAAAATAAAACAAGCCATAGACAATAAAGCTACCTCAGTTTATTAATCCCTTGACCTGGTAAAATATAAGGGTTTTTTTTTCAACTGTTATTACTGGAAGTAAAACTGGGGTTACAAATTAGTCCCCACATTTAATCTAGGGACTTAATCTGACATCTGTTGTAAATACTGCATCCCTGTGGTGTCATATAAATAATAATTACAAGCATCTTCTCTATCAGACTCCATCTCTATTTTCTTTTGCTGCATAGCTTGACAACTATGTCACTTGAAGGTAATTTCTTGAGCTACATAGCCAACCCAGCCTCTTCGTGTGAGTATATGATATAAAATTCTCAGGGCAGTTATTTTTTTTTTTTTTTTTAGAAGACTGAGATGAATCTGTGCCTTCAGTTTCATGTCCAATTTACTGAACTATTGACTCTGTTGGTTTTACCATTTTTAAATTCCATCTATCAATGGTCCACCAGCATTTTTGATGTTTGTACATAGTTTGGGATTTGACCTTTAATTTCTAATACATTTGTAATTGATTGTGCTCTATGTTCTTGGTTGATAACTATACTTAATTGAGAAGTATCTTTCATATTTTGGAAGAATCATAAAAATTTAAACAAAGTTACTGCATTGTAATTCCACTTACACAATGTTGACATTCAGATTTATATTTTGCTCCCAAGACCAGTATCAACTCTGCTGTTACAGAAGTGTGTCTCATTTATTGCACATAAAACTATGAACACAGCAGTAGTTTTTTAGGTAAATGCAATTTTTCAAGAATTGGTATTATTGGCTCCTTGATAGCTTGAAAGTATTTTTTACTGTACATTAACTGTATATAAATTTTTCCTGAAAGCTATAAAATCCATGATAAAAAAGCTAAGCAGAAAAAAGAAGCCATTTCACCTTCATTCAAACTTGGCTATTACTGTATCATTTTTTTCTCTGCAATTTGCATAATAATGATAAGATTATTCCAGTGTTTTCCTTAACATTTAGCATCCAGCACAGTTCACTTGTGTTTTTCTTGCCTTGAGAATCAGCTACTGAAATATTCTGTCAGCTGATTTTCTTGACAAATCTTTTTGGCTGAACTTTAGTACTCATAGGAAACAGCTGTTCAATTACTGACAATTACTACAAAATAACCCAAGTAATCCACAAATCACTATACTGTTTGCTTTTCGCCCTTTGCTGACAATGGTACTTGACTAAGCAGTGAAAATGTTTCTTCCCAAGATGCTGCATCTTGTAGAAGAGCATATAAACAAAGACTGTGAATCCACTTCAAACACACATGAGGACATAAAAGATTATAGCAATACTATTTACACACCATTCAGCTACATGTTGCTGAAAAATTTTCCCGTGGTGTGTTTTGAATGGTGTTTTTAGCTATGAATATAGATTTTCAACATGCGTGTAATATGTACCATGCCAAGTAACAGTCTTGTGTTCACAAATATATTTGAATATACATGCTGAAAATCAGACGATAATATTCATCAATGCAAATGCATCTCCTTTGCACTAAATTCTGTAGTCATTACTTTAATCTTATCAAGGCACAACATAAAAAATGTTACGGAAAGCTCCCTATATCATGTTAAGGTAAAGAACAGAATACAATCGTTTTTATACTATATGACAAATACAGTTTCATGATTAACTGTTTTATTTATTGCTATCAGCTTTATATGTAAAAATCATGCTCCCTTTTCAGTTTCTTCAGTTGGTAAGATGGACAAATGTACACATCCTTGCATTATACAGGTAATACTGATATGCTTATGACTATTGGATGTTAAATTTATATTCTGCACCTATCCATAATCTTAAATTGACTTTTCATCAATTACATTGTCAGCTCAAAGAAACCCTAAAATATCCCCAAGGAGAAAAACTTTTATTTTCCTAAAATCATTGATCTTTTTTTTACTTTCTATCCCTCAGAACATTTGTATCCTTGTTATCTCTAGCTAGGACTTCTGAGATGACCTTTCTGTCTTAAAAAAAAAAAAAAGCAAACCCACAACCGCCTCTTCCCCAAAAATCAAAACTACAGCTTGTCTGTCAAGGCAGAGATTTCTTTTCCAAAACAGATATGAGATCTGAGCAGCCAATACCATCATTACTCAAATAATTAGCTTATTGATTAGCAGCTCTGTAGATCAGATCACCAGTGTGTCCTTGATACATAGTGTCACAGAATTCCTTCAAGTTCCTTCTTTCTTCACTTCAGTGAATTCAGATCTTAGCATGAGCTCCTTTATAACCCTTACTATGTGGTTTTATACACTGATCCCCTTTGCTAACATATTAACACGCTTTTCAGATCTTTTTAAATACATGATGAACAATCTGACCATGCAAATTAAACAACAGAAGAAAATCATAAAATGCCTCATTTGACATTCTAACCACCCAAGACCCTTCTTCATTTACTAATATGCAATTTTTCTATGTTTATTTAGCATAAAATTTTCAGCTGCTATGATGTATATTTATGTCAGTAAAATCAAGGTTTGAGCCTGGATCCTATTTACACTGATTGAAAGCACTGGCAGTTTCTTCTAGCTTTTAGTTTCTAACACCATCCACTGTAAAGTAAAATTCAGACAGCAAATGAACTTTTTATGTCACAGTTCAAAGAGAACATCCAACCACTTCCTCATCAGTTTCAGGAAAAATTTGACATCAGTCAAATTTATGTATGTATGTATGTATTAATTTATTTCAACTGGCTATTAAAGACTTACTTCACGATCAAGGTATAAATATTTCTCAAGGAAACAGTTAGGCCAACTCTGATCTCTCAGTCTTAGGGAAAAAAAAAAAAAAAAGGAAACCCACAAAGTCAGCCACTCAGTTATTCAGATTTTCTAAGCACAAATTATGGGAATTTACTATAAATTTGTTTTACATTTGATTATATATTAATTCCTCTGTACCTATTCTATCTGTGTTTCAAAGTACCTCTGTTTCAAACTGTCCTCTGCTTAAGAAGATGATTAATCTCTCTCTAACTGCTCTTTCTCTTTGCCTTGCTTTCCTTTCTTGTTCTCTCATCTCTTTGTCACATAAACTATCTTTTCTTCCAAAGATTTCCTAACTGATATATAGCTAAATAAACTCTGGCTGTTCTTGTCACCTTGTATTTCACTTTTAAATTTATTGCCTCTATTTAAGACCTCAAGAAGGGCTTCCATGCCCAAAAGCTTGGCTGATTTTTTCTCAGTCCAGTTGACAGTCCAGTAAAGAGATACTGCCTTTGATGACAGTTTTTCTGTCCTGCCAATAAAAACAATTTTTTGAAAGACACAAAAGAAATAACATAATGTACTAGAGTTACCCCAAATCTCATTTATGCATATATTTTTCTGAGTGAATATCTATTTATATATATACCAATTTATTTTTTTTTACAAATATGATCAACTGCTCAGTATTTGAGAAGAAAAAGAGAGACAGTTGTAATAAATTATTAGCTCTAATATCAAAGCAATAATAATGTAAAATATTCAACTTTTCCAAACAAAAAGCTTAGATATTATTAGTGACCTGCTCAGGAACTTATTTATGACATAATGATCTAAGTCAGTATGCAAAAAAATACAGGAAAAGAATTGGTATTCAGGAAAGCCTGAGTAGCACAAGAAACACATAGACACTACAACTCAATGACTGACTCAAATGTATTCCAAGGTCAATATCAAGGTCATGCACGAATTCAAGCATCTAGAGGTATCAACCAACACATAAATAGAAATGGCATTTTTTGAGCTCCAAGTGTCAACTGTCAAAACCATTTTGACTTACAGATTTTTTGTTATAAAGCTTCCAAGAGACTGATAAATTATTTAAATAAAGACTGGGACAATTCCACTAACATATGGTCCTAGCAATACTTTTCTTGTAATTGTACTTAAATTGCTCTGCCCATTCTAATGATAGTCTCAAAAGTAATGAAAATCTGTTGTATGCCATTGTGGGTTTTTTGCAAGTTATTATTATTATTTATATTTCTTTTTTATTATTTTACTGATAAATATTTTATTTCAATAAAACCAGATTAGCTATTTAAATGAGAGAATCACTGATGAGGTAGAGTAGATATTGTATTTTCATCATCTAAATTTCCACTTTTTCTTTAGGCAACTCTTTAGACAATATTCTGAGTGGAGGTAAAACTATAAACATTTCCATTTCTATCCAAAATCCTAGAGTTACTAATTCTACAGTCACTAGATCAGTTCTGCTGTAACTAAGCAATTATACAACACTATTATGTAAGGCAAATGTTACTGTTGCTAATGTCACTAATGATTCTCTATACAAAGAGAAGGATGCTATATAACCTTTGTGTGCATGTGTATTTTAGTGGCTAGAACATGAAATAAAGCATTTATTTTGAGAAGTTGAATTCCAATTGGATATTGACAAGGACAAAAAACCAAAACAAAACAAAAACCCCACCAAAAAAAAAACCAAAAAAAACCCAAAAAAACCCACACAAACCCCAAACAAACAAAAACCAAAATACACACATCAAAAAAACCCAACTTTCTTTTTATGGACAAGTTATCCTGGGGAGGTTGAGGTCTTTAGAGAAAGTCTAGGCAAATACCTTGTAAATAGCTGTTTATAATAGAATGGATTAGAGTATTTGCTAAACTCCATGGCTTTCCACACTCATCTTTGTAGGAAAATAAAAAAGCATTGCTTATATGCCAGCTACTCAGTGATCCTTGTGGATCATAACACACAGATTCATTGCCCATTTTTCTATGGAACAATTTGAAATTCCTTTTATATCAGTAGAAACAGTCCTTCTGACCTCTGTAGTTTTTTCATTAAATTGTTTTCAAAATGCACTAAAATTTGATTAAGAGATAATGATCTAAGAGAATTTAAATGAAATTATGTGTACTGTAGTAGAACTGTAGTAATTTGTAAGCTCTTAGCACCTAGGTATTGTGCTGCCAAATCCTCATCTACATTCATGAAAGCATTTGTCCTGAGGAACAATCATGACCAACAAGGCCAAGTACTATAGGTTGACGTGTCCATGCTTAAATTCCATGGCTCACTTTTGCAGTCATCCTCGATTGTAAAAAACATTTTTTTCTATGTATATGTAGGAGATGGATGGGAAGGATACAGATACAAGATCCTTAAAAAATATGAAGGTAGTGCTTTAAATACATTTAAGACAGAAGTCTCACATCCTTAGCCTGCCCTCTTAGGCATGAGAAAGCATATATATTGCCTACTGACAACAGATACTAGGTCAAAGCCCACTGTAGCAATACCAGAGTACTCTACAAGATAAAAGATCCAAATTTATCTGTCCTGGCTGTAAGCAATCTCTAAAATAAAGTCCCGTGAAGAACTATATTTGGTTTTATTTCTTCTAAGGAACTACCAGTCCAAACAAGGTCCAAGCAATGTAGTGACTTATACACAGGATGTGGAGCTAAGGCACAAGTAAATAATGGGAAAAAAACCCCAAACATTGTACACTTCATATGTCTCTACATATATGAACGTGATAAACATTTAAGAGCTGAAGTGGTATGGTTAATAAAGCACCTTATTTGTTAATTGTATGCTTTTCTCAACAATGGAAATGAAGAAATACTCAGATATCACTGTTCTGAGTATTTTCATGAATATGTTTCTGGAGTACACTTGGCAGTAAATTTGAAAGGTCACCAGCTTTGAAAATTTGTTAGAAAGAAAAAAAAAAAATTAATTCCATGTAGTGGGTTGACCCTGGATGGATGCCAGGTGCCCAGCAAAGCTGCTCTATCACTCCCCCTCCTCAAATGAACAGAGGAGAAAAAATATTATGAACATAGGTCACAGCCTCCATCAAGCATCCACCTGATGCAATGTGGGGTCTTCCATGGGATGCAGGTGGATATCTGCTTCACTGTTGACCTCCATGGGCTGCAGGGGAACAGCCTGTGTTACCATGGTCTTTACCACAGGCTACAGGAAATCTCTGCTCCAGTGCCTGGAGCACCTCCTTCCCCTCCTTCTTCACTGACTAACCTTGGTGTCTGCAGAATTGTTCTCACAGTTTTTTGCTCCTTTATCTTCCAGCTGTTGTTGTGCAGCAGGCTTTTTCCCCACTTCTTAAATACATTTTGGGCATATGAAGGCACAAACTCCGGTTGAAGGTGTGACCAGAATCAGCTTTATTGAGACCACACAGACTTTTATACCCTTAGGGATTCTATTTATAGTACATCTATTTATAGCACACACCAACTTTTATACCCCCAGACCTGGGGGGTGGTACTTCCAGATGCTATTTATAGCACATGCAGGCTTTTATACACCCAGGCCTGGGGGTAGTACTTCCAGAAAAAGTTTTTCCATCGACCTCACAGCAGCTGCATTTCCAGCCACCATTCTTGCGTCATTTCCTCCAATCACCATGCAGGTCATGCCACTTCCTCATTCCTCCATCTCTGCCTGTGCATTGACCCCCACATTTCCCCCTTTTTTGTTTAATTGCTGTAATAATAAGACAGTTTGAGTTTGCACTGGCAATACACGATCAAGAGCAGTATTTATCAACTAACACATTATCACAACGAAACAAGGCAAACAGCAAGCTAATAAAACTACAAAGCTCATGATTACAAACTTTTTGACCCAAGGCCCTAGTTGTTCAAGCCAAGAGAATCCCTCAAAGGGGTCCCACCTGTCAATCACCTGCAGCTTCTTTGTTAAGTCCTTAAGATCTTGAATGCTTTTATGGACAGATTCAGAGTGATCACTGAGGTTCATACAACACATACCCTCTAAATCTTCACACCCATGTCCTTAGGCCAATAACAGAAAATCTCTGTTTAGTGCTCTGTTTTGCAAGGTGGCATGTCATACTGAATCAACATCCATAAGCAACCCAGAAATGGCTTGGCTAGTGGCTTTACTCATTTTGCTAAACCAACAGCCTAGCTTGTTAAGCATGTTAAGAGCCTGTGCAGTACCTATGCCCAGTATAATGGATCTTGCTATGATTTTTTCTGAGGACCAAAACTTGGCATTTGAGTCACATTGTGCACTGAAAGCGTGCTCCCTAAACCTCATGTGATTTCTTATCTTTTGATGTATCAGAGTGATGATAGGTGTCAATAGTCTTCACCTACCAATGTACAAGGACCCCCTCTAATATGACAGGAGATGCCTGCCCATGTGCAGTTCCCACAGATAAGAAAGATACCAACTGGCAGACGCAATGGGGCATTGGTGCCTAGTGACACCTTAGCTACCGTGGTGTTGCACAAGGTGGTGGTATTGCGATAGACCATGATGTTACTATTGGTCAATCACATCTTGGTGTGATTGTTACCAGTTTAGTTAACAAAATAGGACATATCAGCTTGTAAGGATCCCAAAAGTCAGAGTTCTTGCGATTCAAGGCTGGCTATTGGGAATGTGTGCAAGATCCAACCATCAACTGAAATGTTCCATATGCCAGGGCAGGCCCTGTGTACGATGTTACTGTCACAAAACCCATACCACTCATTTTGAGCCACTGGCACCCTGACAAGACAAGTTGAAAAGGGATCTCACACTCCTATGTTATTCGTGGCATTAGACCCTCCCATGACCCTGTGGCCATGTCTCACACATGCACTAAGGGGCATTCCCTAAGCTGAAGAGAGCCCCCAAAGTATCTTTGTGTATGAGTACAGTCACTGACATCACAATTCAAAAAATTAAGCACAAAGGTGGCTGACCCATCCAGACTCATCTGTGAACACCATCAGCCCCTGAGGTACAGGTGTGAGTGATAGTAACACTCTGAGTTGTAAAGGCAACTCGCTGGCCGTGCTTAGCAGAGGGTGCCTTGGCAGGTGCACTGACAGCTGGCCAGTAAAGTCTGCCAGTGAAGTTTGCATAGAGAGGCTTTCCTCCAGGAGCCAAGTTAAGTCCTTCTTAGCATCTATATGATATTCAGGTCCTGGTCGTTCAATGTCTGCAGCCGCTGGCAACCCTTTTGAATAAGGGCTGCAAACATCTCAACAGCTGTTGTTACAGTTTTGGTAAACACATGGTAAAAGAATCCATTCCAGAACACAAAGGGGTTCTCTCACTGTTGAATCCCACTGATCTGAAACTCCATATGGCTGGAATTTATTGTGGATAATAATAAGGGCTACTGCCAAGTAAGGCAATATGCAATGGCTTTGTTGATGTTTGAGGGCTTGCATTACTAGCTGCAGGGCTTGCAGACCCTCAGACGTAAGGCGTGGCTCAGACCGAAGGTCAGGATTGCCTCTGAGTGCCTGAAACAAAGGGACCAAGTCCTGTGTAGTGATGCCCAGGTAAGTCTGGAGTCAATTAATTGTTCCCAACAGTTTCTGCAAATCATTAAAAGTTCTGCTGTTAGTAGCCAGGCAGAGTGCCCGTGGCCATATGGGATACTCTGTGATCTTCCGGACCAGGTATTTCTAAGGCAGCTGGGTCTTCACTTTCTCTTTGGCCACGCATAAGCCTGTCCATAATAGCAGCTTGGGTGCCCAATACAATAGATTGCAGTTCCTCATTTGAAGTTGATAATAAAATATTGTCCATATAATAGTAGATAAGAGCTCATGGAAAGTGGCGTCAAACGGATTGTAGAGCATTGGCCACCACCAGCTGGCACAGTGTTGGGCTATTCAGCATTCCTTGAGGCAAAACTGTCCAATGATAACATTGCACCAGCTTTTGATGATTGATAGCTGGA
This sequence comes from Ceryle rudis, assembly GCA_033439905.1. Lineage (NCBI taxonomy): Eukaryota > Metazoa > Chordata > Aves > Coraciiformes > Cerylidae > Ceryle > Ceryle rudis. The sequence goes on along the minus strand of JAAGNO010006639.1, from coordinate 2,847 downwards.
ACAGAAAAGGCAAACTTTGGAGCATCCTTCATGTGTAAAGGGATGGTTAAAAACCAGTCTTTCACGTCAATGACAACCACTGGCCATTTAGTGGGCAACATAGATGGCGAGGGAATACTGGGTTGGAGGGCCCCCATTGGCTCAATTATGGTGTTGATTGCACGCAAATCATGCATCAATCACCACTTGCCACTTTTCTTGGGGATGACAAAGACAGGTGTATTCCACAGGCTAGTTGTGGGAATGACATGGCCTGCAGCCAATTACTCTTCCACAAGTTCATGTAGATGCAATAGCCATTCGATTTTTAGGGGCCACTGGTCCACCCAGACTGGAGATGTGGTTTTCCATGTAAGCTTTAAGGACAGCTGCTGCACTCCAGTGGTCCCGCTTGAAAGGGCATACTCAAGATGAGGCCAAATTTACACAATATATCCCTCCCCCATAAGGTACAGGGGATTAGCATTACAAATGGAGCAGCATGAGCAACTTTCCCCTTGGGTCCCTGTATTGTCAACATCTGGGCACTCTGCTTTGGGTGGTGCATTCTCCATGTCCCGACAATAACCAACACAGGATCTTGCACCAGCCAGTCAGATGGCCATTCTCGTGACCGAATGATAGTAACATCAGCCCTGGTGTCCACTAGGCCCTTAAAGTCCACACCATTAACACAGCATGTCATCATCGATTGGTGGCGTGTTACTGGCTGCATCCATAAAACCACAGGCTGCCCAGTGCTGCCAAAACCGCCCTGTCAGACCCCCTGTCCAGGACTGGCACTAGAGATAAAAGGCACTAGCTGTGCAATTCATTGCCCCTCTGGCACATGACAGGGAGGAGTGGGAGTCCATGCCATAATCTTTATCTCCCTATGATAGTCTGCATCAGTTACCCCTGGCAATATGAACAGTTCCATCCTGCTGGTTGAGGACTGCCCCAGCAAGAGCACACTTCACCCTCCCCTGAGAGGCCCATAGACTTCTGTCGGGATGAGGGCAATGGCAGTGCTCCACTCCAGCACTTCCGGAGGTTGCTGGCTTAAGGTCACTGGCCATGTGCTGCTGGGGGTCATATTTGGTATCTGGGCATGCAACCTCGCACTCCGCCTCCCATCTCCTGACTCCTCCTCTACTGATCTATGATTAGGGTGGAATTTGGAGCATCACTCTCTAGCCCAATGCTTGCCCTTACCACACCATGGGCATGGTCAGGTCAGAGCTGGTTTAGCTACTTCTCTTTTTCCAACCTTGCAATCCTGTTGTACACGTCCCTTTTTCCCTGCACTTATAGCACGTTAGCTTGCAGGCTGCTCTGACAATGAACTGTGCTGAGAGGATATCAGCCAGGAGTACCATCTTGTGTTCCTCCATTCCTACATTCTGACACACTTTTCTCATGTCAGTGATAGTAGGATTAGCATTCTTTAAGGGGGCAATGTCCCGCTTGCAATCAGAATTAGCATTTTCAATCACGAGCTGACGCAATAGGATCTCTCGAGCAACCTCGTTTTCTACTTGCTGCTCAAAAGTGTCTTGTATCTGCTCCAGAAACTTAATATAAGACTCCTTGGGCTCTTGCCAGATAGTGGCAAAAGACGTTTCAGGGTGTCCTAGGTCAGGGACTTGGCACAGAGCTTGAAATGTTAATTCTTTCACATGGAGGAATATGTCCCAAGGCAGCTATGCCTGCACTTGCAGCATGGCATACTACTCCTCCCCCATTAGTTCCTCAATGCCAATTGCCTGCATGGCTGTTATACTGTCCAGTACCCTTGCCACAGCAAGCTCCTTGTACTCAGTCAACCACATGGTGTACTGCATGGAGGAGTCATACGAATTGATATCTTCCAGTCATGCGTGGTCATAGTATACCTGTCCCCGATTCTGCTAAACAGATTAAACATGAAAGATGACTGAATACCATTATCACAGACTGATTTCTGGAACTCTTTCACTGTCTCATATGGCAGGGTCTCCCTGCTTGGGGCTTGGTTTCTCTGGTACTGCCTGGGGAAAGCCTTTAATATGCCAAAGTCCCCTTGTTTAATGGCTTCCTTTCTACACTTTTCCAAGACCCCTTGATAACCTCCCATTTCCTCCTCCGGCCCGCCTGTCCCATGCCATGAATGACACAGAGCACAGAATCCACGACAGGCCCCCCCAGGTGTTATCATCTGGTGTAAAAAGATCAAGTTCTTTCTCGGGGTCTGTTTCAGGCATTTCCTCCAATCACCATCCAGGTCATGCCACTTCCTCATTTCTCCATCTCGGCCTGCGCATTGACCCCCACATGTATTATCACAGAGGCACTACCACTGTCACTGATGGTCTCAGCCTTGGCCAACAACAGGTCTATCTTGGAACCAGCTGGCATTGGCTCTGTTGGACATAGGGGAAACTTCTAGTGGTTTCTGACAGTAGACAAGTCTGTTGCCATCCCACTTCAACACTGGGAATCAAAGTACCAGCTTTGAGAAAATTTTAAGATTAAGTAATCTAAATTGGGATGATAGGATCATATCTCTCATAACCAAACAATCTTACTATGTCTCAAAATGTGGAGGCTGATTTAAAGCTTTTTAAACAAAGGGGATATCATGTTTTTTTTATTTATGCATACTATTTAACAGAAATGATTCTAATATTCTAACAAAATCCCAAATTCAGTGTCAGTTGACTTCCAAAACTTGCATGAGTCAATGATTTTTTCACAGCTTTGATATGATAATTTTTTAGCTTATTTCATAGAATCCTAGAATGATAGAATGGTTTGGGTTGGAAGGGACCTTAAAGATCATCTAGTTCCAAACCCCTGCAATGGCAGGGACACCTCCCACTAGTCCAG
>JAAGNO010006638.1:0-11019 GCA_033439905.1 Ceryle rudis | reverse complement strand
CCTGTGACCCCCTGCCAAACCCAGAGCTCTTCCCCTGTCCCACAAACAGGCCCCCCACCTGTGACACCAGAAGCCCCCCCACAAAAAAGGGCACTGCCCCTTCCCCCCCATCCAGTTTCTCCCCCCCCCAAAAAATTTAAAAAAGCAGCAAACCCCAACGAAATTAACAAAACCAACCCCCCAGAAAACGACCGGGAGGGCACTTGCGGCGGAGGTGAGAGAGCCGGGGGCGCGTCGGGCTTGTTTTTGTTGTTGTGGGGGTGGAGAAGGCTGAGACACCTTGGGTCGGGGCCAAGCGAAGGACTCGGCGCGGGTTGCGCAGCCGGTGCAATAGCGGTAAATCCAGAGTCCGGCCGGGAGCGCTGCCCGGGGCGGGCTGAGCTCGCCCAGTGGCCTCACGTCGCTTCTTTCGCCCACAGAAATCCTACGAGCACTTGGCAAAAATACGAATAGCCAGAGAAGCGCCTCCAGAGTGCAACTGCCCGCCAGGTAACACCGCTTGGAAGTCTCCTCTCTTGAGGGTTGTCACTCGAGGGGTTTTGGTATCCCGTGTTTTGCAAACACACGCAAGTCAGATCCAGGGGGTGCCTCTTCCAGGCCACAGCTGTTTCTTGGGTGGAAAAGGTGTAAAGCCCCAGAATCATCTCTTTCCACTGTGGCACTGAGTTGGAATTAATGCTAGTTAAAAAAACCCCGGTTAAGCTGAGTGATGCCAAACAATAACACTTATGAAGAAGTTAATTATCTACCCTAGCAAGAATAAATATATTCTGTCTTAAGTGGAATGAATCAAAGCATTGTGTGCTCAGCTTGGATAGTAGAAGAAAAGTTCTTAGCAAAATTATTGAATGATTTATAACATGGATTGAAATAGGTGGGGAGTCTGGTGCAAGTTAGCAGTAATATATACAAGAGCTTTTCAGTTTCATTTTTTTCTGTAGTCTCAGCTGAAAGCAGTTCTCCTAGCAAGGAACTGCAGGTTTTATACTGAGGGTTCAAAACTGTGTGTGTTTATGCAACCAGTCATGTTGCTTGACTTTGGAAACTCAGCCTCCCGATGCTGGGTTTGACTGTTAGTACACGCACACACCATTATGTTTCCTGTGTTCTTCCTGCTGCTTTTTGACAGTCTGATAACTGCCAATATTGTTTCAGCTTTATAAACTTCTGCTAATAAATACCCAAGTTGAAATGGCATCTTAGAAGTTAGGAAAATCATTCCAGTGTTTCCCGGGGTGGTGTAGGAATTCCAGCATCCTCTGGGTGATGAAGCACACTAAGATGCCCCGTCTGCTTTACGTATCCTGCCGCTCTCTGTGAAAGAACATCTCCTTTACAGGTGGAATATCAACTGTCAACAAGACTCAAGCTGCTGATGCTTGCCAGTAAGATGTGTGATAGTGCTCTGTATCTCAGCCGGTAGGAGCTCTTCTAGTGTAGGCTTTAATTCCTGCCAAACTCATCAGTCTGAAGGACTACTGAATCTCGGGGTTACAGCTGACTGCAGTGGTTGGTATAGTATTTTGCTGATGATACAACAGAGAGCAGAGTATTTACTGGCTGCTATAGGAGTTACGGCGGCTAGCACGAAAAGGACAACATGTATGGCAAGGACTGTTTAAAGAGTGCCTAGAATTCCTCAACTCCCAGCTAGTTTTGGTAAGGAATGCTGGTTTCCTGCAGTACTACATGTAATTTTTTCCTCTAAGGCTAACAGAGCATACAGCATTGATCTTATTTTTTCCTCTGGCTTTAACTGCAATAAATTACAAGATACACCTTTGTGCACTAAACATGAGGGTTGCTCAAGCTCGTGCTGGATGTGCAGAGGTATTCTGTGAGCCTGAAACATTGTTGAATTTGATGCCTAGATCTCTCTCTTTTTCTTCTCCATGTTTAAATTCACCCATTGCAATGTTTTTTGCTTACTGCTTTCGTACTGAAGGTCAGTATCTACTTCCGTTCAGTGGGTGTTATGTGCTGCTTTTCTTCCCCACTACCACTAGAGCTCCACATTATACCAATTTTTAATCTGACCTTTTTTTCTTAAGAAGTATGTTTTATCGAATAGCTAATGAGCAGCAGAATACTCCTCGCGTCCATTGTAACAATCCTTGCTCAATTAGAGTCAAAATGATGTGATCTGGGAAACATTTTCAAGGGAACAATATTCATAAGATTGGGAAAAAATATATATGAATTGTTATTAAATAAATTGCAGAGAGGACTGGCTGGTAGGGGGATTAGAAATGTGATATGGAGCTTTTCACCTCTGGGTAGCTATTTCAGTTTGGAAGCAAGTTTTGTGGCGGCTGAAAGATGTTGCCATGTGATAGCCTCATTTTGGACAGCTTAAAATGAGTTGATGCTCTCATGCTTGTTGCCAGTGGACAGGTGTCTACCTCAAAATGGCATCGTCTTGGGAGCCTTGTCTGAAAGAACAAGGGCTGAGTGGCACTGTCACCTCAGTACTGGGCCTTCCTAACAGTGGGCATTAGGAGAGCAGGAGGGGATAGAGTGAACGAGTTGTTTCTCCATTTGTTTCACTTTGTTTACTAGAATTCCTTTTTCATCTGGACAGGATGGGCTTTAACTTTCATCCTTAATGCTGCTATTACAAACTTGGACTACTGTCTTCAGAAAGGCATTTGGCTTAATAGGAAAAGTATCACGGAAAGTCTGTGGCTTTTCTGTTGCCTGCTATTTGGGAAGCCAAAGAGTAAACTGCCTCTTTGCTAGCCTGTGTGGTTCCCTTTTGCTGCTTTATTCTGCACAGCTTCTACATGTCTTCCCTGGGTTTCTGTAATAACAGGACATAGGTCTGAGATGACTTTGGAAGACCTTCATGGTACAGAGGTGATTTTTGAAACATCCCTATGCTGTGAGAAAAGGCTGCTGCCAGATGGCCACCAAGGCAGCTTCCGACATTCTGCTCTTTAAAGAGAAATAAAGATTATTTAAAAATAGGTTACATTGTTCTCCACCAAAAGAAGTCGGGGGAAATTCAATCTGCAAGCATGAGGGTGAGAATGTGGCCTCTGAGTTAGGATTAAAGTTACGCAACCGATGTAGATCTCATTAGCTTGAGATGTTCATCCCCTTGTGAGTCTCCATAGGAAGAACTTGCACGTTCAGAGGAAGCTGGGATTGAATGGCTTGGATACCAAAGGCAGCCAGACTCGCAACCGCTCACGGCTTGCAGAGCTGTCCACATGTATCTCCCTTTAATTCACCAGTAGCGTTGAGCTTTGTCTGGTGTGAAGAGTGGTCGCATTTCTCTTTAAAAACTTTGTTTTCACGAAATGATTTTTTTTCTTGTTATTATTTTCCATCGTCTTCTAAAAGAAACAATGTGTAGAGATATAAGAGGTTTGATTTCAATTCTGCAGGACTAAAACCAGATACCAAAGATATTGTAAATATTTAAAAAATGACAATAGCAGGCATTCTTTCTCCTCTAAAAGCAGAGTAATAAAGTTTGAAAAGTAAATTCATGCTGACATTCCTCTTAAATTACCTCAGCCCTAACAAGAGTGCCAGCTTAAATCCCATGCTTGAAACTGGTGCTGCAGTCACTGCTGCCAGTTACTCTTTTACACGTAGGACTGGAGGGGGCAAACTGAGTGGCTAAAGTTATTTTCAGTGTAATAAATTAATTTTCCTTCACCAAGTTTATTATTTATTGGAAGTTAATGTTCCTCTACTGTTAAAAGATGAACAAAAAAATGTAGGTGTATAGGTAATTATTGCATACATTTGAATCTTTAAATGGCTGTGGGAGCATAATCAGCTTTTATGAGGAACAGTCAAGCACAGTGCTGCATACTTCTAACCAAGTGCCAAGAATTACAATGTTGTGGAAAGAGTAACACGTGCAGAAAGCACAGGGATACTCCCAGTTCAATAGAGTTCTAAGAAATTTGTAGGTTTTCTTAGTTTTGGTTTGTTTTGGTTTGGTTTTTTCAGACTTTCCTCTTCCAGAAAGCATTCGCATGCATACCTAGGACCTGTAGGCAGCAACAGAAATTAACATGTGCTTCCATGTTTTAGTGAATTGATCCTTTAGATGTTGGGAAGGTCAGGTTCTGACACCTGGGGTTGTGTGCCACGATATCTCATTCTGTAAGAGGTCTTCAGAACTTGCTTCTGGAGCCGGATGAAGTTGGGCAGGAGCAGGAATCAAGTCAGTTAGTACAGAAAGTTCCAAGTTGGTCAATGGGAAGGCTCACAAGTGGTTATCTATGGTTCTGCATGTCCCTTTGGGCCAGTTTTGGCAAGCAGTTAGTTATTTTTATTATTTCCCCCCCCCCTTCTCTTTTGAGGAGGACCTTTATAATGAATCTGTTCTTTCAACCCCCCAGCAAAAAGGATTATATAAGTAGGAACGCCTGTATGCCATACATTTCTTTAATTCCACGCTGACAAAGGATTGATTGCATAACATAAGGGATGGTTTTTTGTCTCTAACTGCTACAGCACGCTGTGTATGTGTGTGATAGCTCGCACATAAACCGAGGGGGGTTGCAGTTTTGGGGGTCTGGTTTTTGTGTGCTGTTGTTTTCTCCCCCTGGAGCATTAGCTAAACTTCACTGATGGGTGCCTGGCAAAGTTGACCAAACAAGTTTACTGTTGTTTTTCTTTTGTGCCACAGGCAACGTTTCTTCCCGTGTTCTTTCTCTTGTACTTTCCTCATCAAGAAACCTGCATTTCTCTTCCTCTTTGGTGCAGATACCTGTGGCTTCAAACCCTTTCCAGGCATGGACACTGTCATCATTCTTTCTTAGCCAGCTATTTTGTGCTGGTTTTGTAATCACGTCATCTTGATTTTTCTCTTCTAGTTTCAAAGATCGTTATGGTTTGGCATTTGAAGTACCTCTTATTTCACTATGCAATTTTCTGCAATCGGGTTATAAACCCTGTTTCAGTGTGGCTGTGTGGTCTTTCGGGAGACGAAATGCCATAAGCCAAGGCTTTTTTTGGGGGGTGGAGAATACCCCTTGGTCTTATTCTGGTTACAATAATTCTAGTGGCAAAAGTGTTCCGTAGCTATAGTTCTGCAGGAAGATGATGAGTCTCCTATATGTATTTTGGTAGCAGCATGGACAGCAAAAATAAATGTATTTTCCTAGCATCCCACTACTGGTTTTGTCGTCTTTAAGCACATAATGTTTCTTTTGTCATGCAGTGGAAGTGCAGTTTTGGGACTCTTTCTTATTTCCATGTGTTCCATGAGGACTGTTTCCTGGTGCATTTCGATTAGTGAGGCTGGAAGAGTGGAGGAGAAAACAATTTTAGGGATTAAAAGAATTCTGAAATAGGTATCAGCAAGGTATTACTTTAAAAAAAATTATGATTGCAGTGAAGCAGTCGTGTAAAGATTGAAGAGGTAAAGAGGAGCTGACTTAAATGTGGACCAGTAGAGAGACAGAAAAGAAAATAACAGAGAGATATAGAAAGTATCCAAATTGTTTTATTCTGTTACTTCAAATTCCTGAGCGTGCTATCTGAACCTAGCTCCCAGCACTACTTATTTCTGCCTTGTCTGTATCATCTATTTGCTGAATGCAGTGCTCAGCTCTAATTTTGTAATTTTTCTGACAGGGCTTTGAGTTCCCTTTTCATACCTTCACTGGTTTGATATTTTTCATTTCAGTTCCTAGATAAAGATGTTTATTGATGTGCAGCAGCATGCAACCTTCTGGGTAGTCTGTTGTGTTGTTTGGATGACTGATTAGAGATACTGTTTTCTCCCCACGGAATAGCTAAATATATTTTATTGCCTAAGATGTGACCTTTTAATTCTCTTCCCTCTGGGTAAGGAGGTAGGGTGTGCAGCACGATGAATGAAACATAATGTGGCTCAAGGAAGAATTGATTGACAGCAGACTGCACCAGATTTCTCTCTTTTGTATTATTATTGTTGTCAGTGGTGATGTAGCAGAGGTTGATTTGACCGCAAATGTGTTATTAACAAAAGGGTTTTCTATAACTCGAATTAAAATTTACTGAACTTGCACAATTTTGTCAAACAAGGCATATTAAAGGGAAGGGTTGATTATCTGCATTAGCTGTTCTTATATCAGTTGCTATGTTCTTACGTTAACACTAATCATCGAATAGTTTTGGTTGGAAGAGACCTTTAAGATCATCAAGTCCAACCATTAACTCAGCATTGCTGAGCCACCTCTAAACATATATGTTCTTGGATATCATTCCATGTGGCAGCTGTCCTTGAACTGCTGAAGTGTCAAAGAGTCTTGCAGTGTAAGAAGTGCCCATTAAGCCCACTTCAGGAACAAAGCTTTTAGTGTGAGTGGTTTGGTTCTGTGTTTTGTTTTCTTTGGTAATGGGTTAAGTACATGCATCTATTTCCTTAAAGAATCTTTAAAGCTTGGGTCACTGAGTTTTGTTCAGCAGTACTGACCCCTTTTCTTAAAGGTTAGTGGGCTCTTGGGAATGTGTTGCCAGAAGAAGACCGCTGCTGCACCTGCATTACAGCACTCCTCCTCCTCCTCCTCACTCCCTTCTACATTTACTGGCTGAGCTTACCTGTCTATTTCTGGTGTACCTAGCACAGGAAGCATCAGCTAGCTTTGAAAACAGCATGACTGACAGAAGCTGCCTTTTATAGGGCCTTTTAGGTTACCAGATAGAATCACATAATGAGGATGTTCAAGTTACAACCTTGTGAAACCATCCATCTTTAACTCAGACGCAACTTGAGTCAGGCTGCTGCCTACGGTCTCTTCAGGTAGGCTCTCTACACAAGGTGCTTTTCCGCTTCAGTTTTCACTGATTTTTCCTAAGTTAGCCATAAAAAGGAAACCTGCTTACTTAGAACTATTAAGAAGGCATAGAATAATACAGGCTGGAAGAAACATTTTTCACTCTCCAATTAAAGCTCCAGCTTGCAGTTGGATGACACACACAATAGAGAATGTGATGCTGCAGGCTCATTTTTTGGAAGCTTGTGGACTGTTGTGTTTTAACTGGTTAGACTGAGGGTGGAGCAATGCCTGCCTAAATTCATCTGCTCTCATCTTTTCATAAGCAGAAGCAGTGAGGGCTTATTTATTTTTATTTAAAAATAAATGTCAGGACACGTTTTCAGAACTGAGTGGCAAATTTGGAAGTGCAAGATTTGTATGCACCTTTCAGGTAAATACAGCTATTTTTTTTTTCCCCTCCATGTAGACTTGAACAACTGCAGAAATACAGGTCAGGTTGGTATCCCAGGAGATCATCTTATTCATGCTTCTGGGCTCTGGAACAAATGTATCTGGGCCATCGTTGTCAGGTATTTCCTTCCTCGTGGTTCGCAACTGCAGTATCTAGTCAGTCATGGCTCAACAGGTTGTTGGATCTGCCTTAAGTTTGCGTTGAAGTGCAGCAGCCCCATCTAAATAGTGACCTCAGTTAAAAACCTGCTGCTCTGGGAATAGGTAAATGTGTAGTGTGAGAAGTTGCTAACGTGTAGATGTGCCTAAGCTCAAATAATCTGCCATTTAAATGTTTCCATAGGTTGCCTAGTTTTTAGCAGGCAAGCTACAATTTCCTTAGTTTTGAGGGAAACCATTTGTCCCACCCTTTGTGTTCGTGAAGAAAACCTGGTCCTCGTGCTCTCCTTAAAACAGCTTTTTAAATATATTGGAAGACAATCTTCTCTGTGGTGCACACTATAAAATTAATCCTTTCTGCTCCTCCCCAGCTCTTCTGCCTCTCTCTTGTTGTGTGTGTTGTATTAAAATTGATTCTCCTTTATTTGTGCAGATGTGTGTTTGAGAACTGCTGCTTCTGCTCAGAAAGCTTTGAAAGAGGTGATGATGCCTGGTGAGCTGCTTTTGAGGAAATATGAAGTTAATATACACCCATGTAAAGCTTTTTACTAGAAATACGTATTGTTATAATTAACAAAGATCTAATGACAGCCCATTGTGAGGCAAAGAAACAATAAATGGAACGAAGAAAGTGTAATAATGGAAGTGATAAAACTGGGGCGTTACTTTTTCTTTTAGAATGTTCTGAAAATTAATGCAATGATTTCAGAGACTTCTGCTTAGACACGCTCAACCAAGAAGCAATATAGCTCTTAAGCAACAATAGTTTGTCCTATACTGGCTTCAAAACAGAACAGGAAGTTGTGAAATATAAAGAAAATGTAGTTTCCTTTAGAATATGTGCAGATGAATTACATGAGGAAATGTCTCAACGCAGGCTAAACTAAAAGTACTGATTTTAGGTATTAGAATTATCATTTTGGTCGTGCGTGAAACTCATCTTGCAGTTATTTTGTGTTGGGCAATTATAGGTTTTGTAATGAGTTGTGTTTTGTTTTCTTTTTCTAGGTGCTTAGGAATTTAAAAGTGGGGTTTTTAGGAATATGATTTACAGAATATTTATATAAATATAGATGTTTACCTTTGCTAATGTGTCTTGCTTGGGCTCACAATGGAGAGTGGATCACGAGTTCACAGATTCCTGCGGAGGTTGAAGCAGCAGCTGTGCACAGAAGAATGATGGACACGAGTCCCTCTAAGTAACTTCTCCTACCCTTCTGTGGCTCTCCTACAAGCTCTGCAGAAGAAATGTTGAGGAGAAAGGTAGCAAATGATCTCTTTTCAAGGCAGCACCCTGTACTGTATAGCAGAGCAGTATGATGGTTTTGGTAGCTTTCACTCTCTGCCGTGACTTGGATGCACAGTAGGCTGCTTGCCTGCCAGGCACGGGGACGTAGTGTAGACTACAGAAAACAGATACATATATCTATCCCCGTAGCAGGGAAAACCGGCATAAAGCTGGGTGGCTGATCCACTGCTGTCCCACTGTGGCTCGTGCCATTTCTTGGTACTACTTCAGTCTGTTGGTGCCTGGGAGGTGCTTCCTTTGAGCAGCAATTCGTGGGAGGGAAGCAGTTTGGGGTTTTTTGTTTGTTGTTTTTGTTTAAAAAGAGGCAGAATCAATCAGTTCATAATCTTGGCTCTTCCTACCCTTTTGAAGAGTTTTAGTACTCTTAGGAGTAAGGGGCTGTAGAGTAAGAGCTGTAAATACAGGAGGAAGACTGCAGAAAAGTAGTTTAAAGGCCTCTGCTGTTCTGCCATTTGTAGTTTATGCTGTGTTAAAAAAAAAAAAAAGAAAATCCATGTATTTTGCCTTCCACTTGAGTATTTTCAATGTCCCTTTTCCTGTGCTATTATTCTATTTAGAGAAAATCGTGCTACAAGTATACGTTAAAGGTTTAGTTGATGAATGAGGCTCCTTCCATAAGTATAAACTCAATCTTAGCACACTGCACTTAAGATTATGCTGAAAAACTGTGATTTAAAAGATCTCTTCTAAAACTGGGTGGAAGGGAGGTGTGGATGTGGAACATAGGAGTTTTGAACTAGGAAAATGTGTTGAAAAGTGGAGACCAAAATCTTCTATCAGAGGCGTGGGTGTCATTGCAGCGACAGAGTTGTGTATGCACATCTGAAAGGAGAACAGCACCCTGGAAGTTGAAGGACACTAAATAAACTCTCCGGAAAGATGTTGCCATGATTAAGATCATGTGCGGTCTGGAAGAATAAGAGCATAGCTGGCTACAGAGTGAGGACCAGTTTGTGCTGGTAGTACTGGTTGTGTTGCTAGGAAATGACGTAAAGTTTCTTATATATCACTGTTTCAGCGGGGTGGTAGTAGGGTTTTCACGGAGGACTGCACTGCTGAAAGTCAAAGTGCATACATCTTAAGCTGAGGAGGTATTTCCTTTAGCTGGCACCTCTAATAATCTCTTAAGAACATGAGAACCAGCTGCTTGAAGGCAGCCTCCTCTTCCTCCCCGCCCTGTGCCCATACCCTCTGAGTAAGTTCCTGTTCTGATTCCCTTGATGTTCTTAGGGAAAGCCTTGATACCTGAGCACGGGGGAAAGCCTGCAGGGGATTAAAAGGATAAACTCCATAGTCTGTGTATTAATATTCTCCAGTCAGAGTTTACATCAGGATAAGGCCCAAGGGCATCAGGATGAAAATTACTGTGAAGTGTTGGCTGGAGAGTCTCTGCACTGTCAACTATTTTGCTGCTTTTTGTCAAATGTTCCTTTAATGTTCACACCTCCACTGCTGTACTACTGGTTACTGCCAGTTGAAGGATGACAAATGTTGAGAGCTATCACTTCAGCTTGATGCAGAGGTGATTAATACACTATTAATTTCACACCTTTCACATCTGAGACAGGATAACTGTCTCGAGCTTCGGTAAAATACTTCCCGACTCATAATTTGGTCCTTGTACCAGAAGATGCGCTCCGTGCAGACACTCTGAAGTGTAGACCAAAGTGGGGTGATTGTAAATTGGTCCTTATGGCAGTGCTGAGCTTGAACTCTGCTTTTCTTTGTTCTCTACCCTGCTGGATGCTTGATAGCTGTTTGTGCCTGTTGATAATACGCCAGTGGGAAATGGCTGTAGCTGGCCTGTACAAATGCAGTGATATCACAGAACTGGACCATGGTATTTGCTGTAGCCAGCTATACGTGTTTGCGAAGAAGTCACAGTTCACTAAGGATCGTCTTGCATCTGTTTGCCAAGTGGGAGCAGGCACACAGAATACTGATGAGCCAGAGAGGCTGAAAGACACCGTCGCGCGGCATCGGTTTAAAATGAACCGGTGCTTAGACAGCCCCTGTCAATACTTCCTTAGAGTTGGTGTCATTGTGATGGTGATGGTTGTGTTTGTAGAAGGCTGGAAATGTCTCTCTGTGAAGATCAAGTGTTTTTCCAAAGCAGCAAGCAGGTTGGTGTGCTGTATTTCTTTAGTATGAGGGGACTAATCTTGGGGAACAGAGATTAGTATTGAAGTGTCACAGTTTGTGGGTTTCACTTTAGGACAGCTTTGCATAATTCCTGTTTGAATTCCAGGCTGAGCCACTTCCTAATGTGTGGTAGGAGGACGTTCTTTCAGCACATTCGATTAACATAACAACACAGAAGCCCTTATAGTAATACATAATAAAAAAAAAGCCCTAATTAAATACAATTATTAA
>JAAGNO010006637.1:6163-85149 GCA_033439905.1 Ceryle rudis | reverse complement strand
CATCCCCCAGTCTGTAGCGCTGCAGGGGGTTACTGTGGCCAAAGTGTAGGACCCTACACTTGGTCTTGTTAAACCTCGTATTATTTGCCTCAGCCCATTGACTCAGCCTGTGCAGGTCCCTCTGCAGCATCTCCCAACCCTCCAGCAGATAGACACTCGCCCCCAGCTTGGTGTCATCCACAAATTTACTAATGGTACACTAGATCCCCTCATCCAGGTCATCAATAAAGATGTTGACTAGAACTGGGCCCAGTACTGATCCCTGGGGGACACCACTGGTCACCAGACACAAACTGGATGCAGTACCATTCACAACCACTCTCTGTGCCTGGTTGTCCAGCCAGTTTTTAACCCAGCAAAGGGTGCACCTGTCCAAGCCATGGGCTGACAGCTTTTCCAGGAGGATGCTGTGAGAGACTTTGTCAAAGGCTTTGCTGAAGTCTAAGTAGTCCACATCAACAGCCTTCCCCTCATCTACCAGATGGGTCACCCAGTCATAGAATGAAATCAAATTCGTTAGGCAGGACCTTCCCTTCCTAAACCCATGCTGGCTAGGCCTGAGCCCCTGGTCATCTTGTATGTGCCAATTGACGGCACTTCGGATGATCTGCTCCATAACCTTGCCAGCCACCAAGGTCAGGCTGACAGGCCTATAGTTTTCTGGATCCACTTTCCAGCCTTTCTTGTGGATGGGTGTTGTATTTGCCAACCTCCAGTCATCAAGGACCTTCCCGGTTAGCCATGTCTGACGATAAATGATGGAGAGCAGCTTAGCTCTTGTGCCAACTCCCTAAGCACCCTGAGAGTCCTTGTGACCTCTTTTTCCCCTCCCCCCTCTCCGTCTCTCCATCCAGTCCTCCAGACCTCTGGCTCTTCTTTCCAGACACTGGTCCACATTCACGGTTTTAATTCTCCATTCCAGTGCCTCTTGCCATAGCCACACATTTCACAAGTTTTGTCTGGTTTTTCTCCATTTCTGTCTCTTACAGGCATATCCATCACCAGTTCTATTTCCACCCCAATAAACACCTCCATCCCCCTTCTGTCTGCTCTCAGCTGTGCTCTCTGCCCACCTCCACCCACAGCATCTGACAACACTACCTACTACACAGGTGGCTTTCTCAGACCACATTCATCCCTCCCATCTCCAAGCTCTCCAGGAAGGTGTGAAGTCACTGGAAAAGGTCTATGCCCCTTTAGAGAGAGCTCAGTCTGTCCAAGATCACCTTCCATGACTGTAAGGGCCAGTTGGAGGGGTGAGGTACTTGAGATGGGTGCCCCCTTTGGTGGAAGGAATTGAGTCCACAGGCAACAGCTTTTTGTTTCTGGGGCTGGAAGGCCCTGTGGGACCTCTTACTCTCCCTGCCTATCAGCCACACTTTCTGGAGAGCCCAAGGTACCCTCTGCTGAATGCGATGCAGCTTCTTCTCTTTGTTTCTATTCCAAACCTTAGCAATTCCTTTGTTCACTGCAGATTTCAAATTGCCGAAAGATTTATAAGACCGCAGTAAGTCACAAAATGTAACACCCAAATGAGGCTTTAATTATCATCACAAAGGTATTAAACATACATCCAAAAAACAAGGGTGACTGCTCATCTCTCCATGAGTATAATTCCCTGTTGATGTCTTTGCATACGGCTCTTCTCCCCCTTCCCCCCTGCATATTTGTATACGAGTGTGTGAATTCATCTTTGAAGGCTTTACAAGAATGTATAATCTCCTTCTTTTATGTGCTTCCATATCTCTTCTCATCTCGATTAGCAGGAGTACTCCCCCTTAGTCATGTTCATACTATGCCATGAAAGGCATCTGTGCACATACATGGAGAAGAGCATAAACTGGTGTTTACTAACTCAAGGTGTATTTCCACATAAATATGTTCTGCATAAACTTCTGCTTTAGCATCTTACAAAGGTGTTTTGACATATGTGTGTGCTCATGTACTTATTTTATATATCTAAACCCACTCGTTTCTGTACATACACAATTTTGGCACTGTTTTCTCTATTACTGGTGTGTATGCTCACATCAGTACTGTTCCCCTGCCAATCAACAGCTAGCGCTTGAGCCTCTGCATGCTGGCTGCCTAGTAGAAGAGAAAGTAAAGATGGAAAGACCTGGTATATTTTCCAGGTCACTTGTTTTGTTTACACCACCTACCCTAAGTTAGCACAAGATGCCCAACCAGCTTTGAAGGCAATCCCTTGATCCTGAAACCACCCAAACATCTATGTTCTTTCCCTTGGAATTAAGTCTGCCTTCAGAACTGGCTCACATCAAAGGCCTTATCAGACAACAGACTTTTCCCCCACCTTCAGTTTACTGGCTCCTAGGCCTCATACAGGCCCACATATCTCCCTAAGAATAAAAGCACACAAAAAGGTGAGCTGTTCTATGTAACACCACCATCTGCTGCCACTTTGCCTTTACACTCTGTTTATACATGCAAAAAAATCTATAGAAAAAAATGGCCAGGTACATCCATGTTAAGAGTTTAATTAAATGTGTCCATCTGGTGCTCACGTGTCTGCTGAAAACCCATGCTCCGATTGTCCTGCAAATGCTGCTTCATTCCCGTAGAAGCAAGAGCAAGCTGTGCCCATACTGCTGTTGTTTCCACATTCCCTACAGCCAGTCTGTCCTCTGGTAATTTTGGACACAAACACTTTGCAAATTATAAACCACAAGGTAATATAGAGGGCCCTTTCAGTGTTGCTGGCAGTCAGATAAGAGGCTTTCTTTTCTCTGTCCTTAATGATTGCAGGCATTCAGAGGAAGGAGATAAATTAGAGATATCAGAGCTCATGAGGATCCACATATTCTCCTGTTCTGTCAGAAAAAAAAGAGCAGAAGAATTTTAAATCATGCACCAAGAAGCAAATGTCCCCCCTCTGCACTGTGGGGCTCATGTCCATGTACACACACTATGCTGGATATGCTGGAGACCACATTTGGCTAGGCCTTCAGAGCTGAGCTTGGCCAGCAAGTGTACCAGCTGCCACAAGACACCTCCTGGCCTGCTCTGCTTTCCAGTAGCACTGCAAACTTTGTGTCAATGCACATGTTTTTAGGAACTAGGGCTTGGCATCACTTTACACCGCCTCGGCCCAAGGCACTTAGGAAGATGGATGTCCTGCTTCCCAGAATTCACCACCATATTCACAATACATGCCCAGCACTGCTACCAAGCACCTAGCTTACCCCTGAAAACACATCTACACACCCAGAGGAGAGTATAGCCCAGCAGGCAGTTTCTGTCCACCTTAAGTCCTTTGTACTTTGTGGTTTAAAGCAATCCCAAATCAGGCACCTCAGGGACTCAGTCAAAACAAATGATGAGCTGATGGATCCTCCCCTCACACAAGGGTTTAGTTAGAGTCAGTGATGCCTCACAGATCCCAGCTTTCCTCAGTTCCAGGAGCTGTAAAGGCTGATCTGCCCTGGAGAAAACTTTATATAGCCAGAGTACTTGGCACTTCCTCTTCCAGTTCTGGGTACCCCTGGGCTTGCTTGTACCCCTGTCCAGGGAGCTCACACAGGTGCCCACAGGTACAGAGTCAAACTCCACTGCACTTCCATGTACCTGCTGTGCTAAGGGCTGGCAGGGAGTACCTGATAGTGTCTAAAGTAGACTTTCCTCTATAAGCAGCTTAGGGAATATTAAGAGCATAACAGCAATCTGGGCCTGTTTAAGGATCAGCCAGTGCTGATCCACATCTGAACACTTCACACTGCCAGATAACCTAGCCATCACTGAGTAGCGGAGTCAAAGTGCATTGACACAATGGGGTGTGTTCCCAGCTGCAACCAGCCAGGGCTCCTTGCTCCCTGGGGCTGTAAAAGTGAGGTTCTCCACACTTAAAACTGGATGAAAAACTTGTTCCCAGGCTTATCTGAGAGCAGTTCTATGTCTGCTGATGGTGTTTCTGTGCAACAACCACAGATCCTGTGCCCTTGCCCAGCTCCAGCCAACACTAAAAGAAGGGACAAGGAGTGGCTGACAGACAGGGACACGCACCTCCACCAGCGGTGTGGCATTTAGTGACAACAGTCAAAAAAACAAAGGGTGCAGGATCTGTCCCTTGTGCCCAGAACAAGACATGACATTAAGGAGCACCCCATGCCCTGTGTTGTGCTCCCACAGCACTGCTCAAGGACTTTCAGCTGAGCAGAACCACAGCCAAGGCACTGGGACACCTGAAGAATTACTCCTCCCTGGTTGTGCAGTATCTGTGTGATTTGTATAACAGCAAATTATTGCCCAGCAATCATATTTAGGCTATTCACAATCATCCTATGTACATACACATCAAACCATGTCAGTATTGACCAATGTGTATTAGAAGATCTCAACCATCTATCTGCCTGCCTATATGGCTGGCAAAGCTTGTCCTGAAGCTGACCAGAAAGCTGGGTTTCCCATGGTCAGTCAATGAACTTGGTTATTTCTCAATTCCCACTCTCCTGGTCCTTGGAATTCTTCATTTCAAGGACTTTGCCCCTCTGATTTGATACCCAGGACATTGTTCAAGCTGTCTGTTTGCAGCACAGATACATGTCCAGTAAAGATGTCATTTACCAAAGACAAGTTCAGACCCTGGAGTTGAGGAATAACCTTATGCTCTGAGGATACATGTTACCCTAGTAGGGTATCTGATTTATCATGAGAGCAAACCCTAGATTTTATCCTCTTTTCCTTTCCACATCAACATGTCCCTAGAAAGAAACACGTCCATTAAAAGAAACAAAAAGCAAGAAAAAGCAACTGAAAGGAGATGCTCTCCGGGTACCAGGGAAAGCCCCTCAGAAGTCAGAACAACGCCTTGGTCAGCTCAGCCACATGAAGCAGACACCCCCTCCAGAGCCCTGGTGTTTAAGCCCTTAGGTTAATTCCCTGTTAAAAGCCATCTAATACCCAATGACCTCTCCTAAATCTTAGTGGCAAATCTCCACCCTCAGCCCAAACGGGGCAACAACAGTACACAACAGACATTTTTTAGTGCGGCACTGAGTCCCATGGAGCTAGACCCTTCCTATACAATGAACAGAAAAGGCCCACCAGAGCATGGAGGGGCTAGGGATGCTGAATGAGAAGATAATTTATGCCAACATACAATCCCAGGCTTTAAACTTCAGCCCAGGGTACTGTGGAGCCCAGGTAGACAGTCCCTTTGCTACAGATCCCATTTGCTGCCACCTGAGTAACAATCATCCAGAAAAAAAAATAAAAAAATCTTTGTGCTAACTCAGACCAGGGTCATACAGGCTTTACAGCAGAGCTTCAAGCAAATTGTTAGATGTCTGTGAAATAAAACCCAGCAAGAACTTCAATCTGTGTGGCACCCCCAGGAGATAATTGCCTGGAGCTGATAAGAGCATACATCAGCACAGCATATCTGTTCCCCAGGTACTCCCCAGCTCCGTTACATCCATATCTTCCCCTTCTAAACCACACCAGGGGAAATTCGGACACATCATGTGATCATTGCAGGAGTGTCCAGCAGCCTCAGAGCATGGTCAGGCAAGATGGGTTAAATTGCAGTGCCAACAAGAGGACCCCAGTACCCAAAGGAGCAGTCAGAGGTACAGCCCTGCTCCCCCTTGCCTGGCAACTCCTGCCTTTCCTCACTTCCCCCAGACGAGTCTGAGTTTGTCCTGAGGTTTGCTCACTCACCTTATTTACATGAACGATAATTTTGTATGTGGTAACAGCAGAACACACCTCCCTCTCACTCCCCATCTTCCATTGGCAGCACAGGGCACAAAGCTGCACACTGCACAGCCCGGCCTGTTTGGGTCCCAGGAAGGACCAAGCTCCTTACAGCTCAATCCCTCACATCCTCTCAATCTCAGGACCTATCATCAGAGTGCAGACCCCCATCCTGGCTAGCACTGCAGCATGCCTGTGGAAAACCTACCGATGGGCTGCCATGCTCCCATTGCCCTTGCTGTGGTAGCAGGGGTTGAAACAGCTTAAGGGCATTTCAGGGTTTCACCGGATTAATAAATTAGGTTAATAACATTAATAAATGTGTCTTCTATGGACCTGTCCCACACAGGTCTAATAAACATGAACAAGATCCTCTCAGAATAACATTAACAGCCATGTTTATAGTCAGCAGTTTGCAGGAAATTCCCTATCCACATATATAAGCATCAGATTTATCATTTAACTTTCAGGGGCTGTGATTTTATTAGGACACCCAATTCCCATGCCAGAAATACATGAGCTGCAGGTCCCTTGCCTCACATATGTGTATCTGAGATTTATCCCCTGCAGTTATTGATCATGTGTATTACCTCAGCACCTCATAACCCTTGTTCTGGGACACCCCAGCACCAGCTGCATGCTCTAGTGCACACATCTGCCAGTGGTAACAGCATGAAGAAGGTGCCTGAAGGATGGTGACACCACCTGGGAGGAGTCTGGAAGCTTCCCAAGCCCAAAAGGCAATAGCCCATTGCCTGGTATCAACTAAGGGATGCTTGGCCAGGTGGGATAAGCTATGATGCATCTTGAAAATGAAGGCAATGAGACACAAGGTGGGGATGTACAGGTCAGTGCATCAGTGCTGTCCTTTAGGGACCTTCTTTCCAAATCAGACATAGCTTTGCTGTCATCCAGATTACTCCTCAGGCAGCCTGAATGGAGCCAGCAGCAAGGCCCAGCAATCCCAACCTATATTCCCACTGGAAAACTCAAGTCAGGCTCACAGCCAAGCACAGAGCCTGGGAGGCACCTCAGAGCACAGCTCCATATGGGGCAATCCATAGGCAAGCCAGCTGCAGTCCCCAACACCTGGGTTTAGGCACCAGTCCTGCCCTTTCTCAGAGTGCTCCCTGGCTGCACCCACAGCTTCCCAGGGCATGAGGCTGTTCATTGACTGGCCATAAAACTGCTCTGACCTGATAGGATTTGCAAAAATGTGTCCCTATCTAAACAGATGCTCACCAGACTTAAGCATCAGTTTCTTGATGAGCCTAAAGCAGCCTTACCCCATGCTTCCCGCTCCCTCCTGTCAAGGCCTGGTAGTGCAAAAATGATTTTGCTCCAAGTGAGTAATGCTTGCCACGCTACAGAGGGTACCGAACAGACAGGTCAAAGAGGAAGACTCACCAAGTGTCTGTCCTTTAAAACTGATGTCATTGCCACAACTTGTATTTATTCTAGTAGTTCTTAAATTAGATGCCTTTACATGCTCCGGGCCAGTATACAGAAAATGCAGACCACAGCAAATGAAATAATACAGCAGAAAGAACACAGTGAAAGCTCGCTTCCTCCACTTAAAACGCCACCCGCTGCCTGTTGCAGTTGACAGCTGAGCAGGCAGGATGGCCCCATACCAGCTCCCCTGCTTGGAAAATCTCCAGCTTCTAGCTCCAGAGAGCAGCTGTGGGAATTGGCGGAGATCAGTCCAGCATCAGCTCAACACATGACAAAGCGGACATCCTCTCCATGGCAGCCATGCCCCAGCTTGCCTGAAGCACCATCAGAGAGCAAGCCACCAGGCTGAAGGCAAGCTGCAGCCCATGCAGGGCAGGCACCAGCTGCTCACTGTTCCAGGAGGACAGATGCCGGAGTGGCCTGCAAGCCTGTACAAGAGCAACCAAATACTACCTCTCCACTTGACTCTGTTTCCTCTGCAACCCAAAACCCAAGCATTGCATTACAAAGTGGTCCCAGTCCCAAGGGCAGGAGGAAGACTTCATTGCCAGTGAATTCCCAGCCACATTCCCCTTCTCCTCTCCTACCATTCCCCTTCCTGCTCACAGCAGGCAGGGCTGGGTAAGCCACTCCTGGGTGATTCACTTCCCACCAGGCAGAAATGCTTTCTTGGATACACACAGCTGGGCATAGGGAAGAGGCGCAAGTCCTCTGATCTGAGCTGAATCACTGTGCCCTGACTGAGCTCCTGCATGCAGGGACATGGCTCTCATGGAGGTCGTGGCAAGGTGAGTATTGCAACAGTACAACGCGTGACTCACTGGCAGAGAAAAATCCAATTTGGGGTACAAATCAGGAACACGAGGAGGAGAGCAGCCTGATGGGGCACAAACCGGGGGTGCCTGTTACAGAAACACCCAGGTCTGTCTCAAGTTGAGGAGGAGAGGAAACTTGTGCAGAGCGGTGACAAAGCGTGGGGAGCAAGCCCGCCATGGGAGCAATGGCACCTCATTACTGTGATAAAGCTGGAGCATCACAGCCCCAGTTGAGCTCAGGTGGAAAAGGACCCTCATCCAGCCACAGTGCTGGGAGCTTTTCCTTCTCTTTCAGGACAGGATTTACACGCACAAGTCCCCACATGAACAGTATGGTCACCTTCAGCTTGGGCTGGATGATGCCAGGGTGCATCTTGCTGAACTCTGCCATGGAGCCAGGTTCTGGCAGGCATACCCAGAGACAGCAACACTGGCCAGGCTATGCACAAAACAGTCTATGGCACATTCCTCCTCCCCAGTTCCTTGGGCAGTAGGGGCAAGACCCACAGCCATGCCTCAGCAGTGAGACAATGGCCCCAGCACCCAGATGCCTTCCTGGGCACTGTTCTAGGTAATTCCAGTTGCATGCCCCACACATGCCCTACAGGGTAACAGACTTTTTCCCACACCCATGTTTTCTTGCTTGTCCCTGAAGGCAAGGCAGCACTGATCAGCATTTCCATTTTGTGTTGCAACACAACACAAGCTCCCTGAAGTCAACTGTCCCAACAGCTTTGCCAGGAGCAGCAGGAAAAATGAGCAGAGGTTCTCAGTAAGATAACGAGGCTTCCTAATTCTTGCTATGAAATGCATGTCCCTAGTCTGAGGCACAGCCTGGTCCCTACCTCTAGCCAACAGCAGCTAGGGGTAAGTTGTCATCTGGGAGAATCAATGCTGAGATGACAACAGTCATGATGGAAAGCTGGCAAGGTGTCCTCCTGCACCTTTCCAAGCCAGCTGCATTTCCTCCCCGGGGATGGCAAAGAATGGAAAATAGGGTGGCCATGAATCACTCACACCCAGGCTAGCAGCCGGGGCTCCCCTGACTCCCTCTAGCGACTGCAGCCCTTGGAAGATTTCAGGTTAATTAGGCTACATCATTAGCTCAAGCTGCAGATCATCTGATTCATGAGGCCCTAGGTCTTATTCTCCCAGAGGGCAGAGCCCACAGCATTCATGAAGTAGTTGAGCAGGAGTATCCTCAGACTGACAAGAGTGCTCACATGTAGGACACTAACATGTCACAGCAGAGGTACAGGGCCAGAGCCCTACTGCACAAGATGTTGTACAAAATGGAGAACAAGAAAAAATATTAATATGTATCTATATAAATAAACCAGGCACAACTCCTCTGGGAATTTCTAAAAAAATCATCACCCTTTGGGATGCAAAGCAGCTAGGCCCCAAGAGCAGCTAAGCATCGTTATTAAATAAATTAATTAGCTCAGCTGAGCCCGCCAGGTACTGAACACTTTCTACTTCCAAGAAGGTAAATGAGTCCGTGGGAACAGAGGCTGCTCTGCACTTGCCAGGCAGCGCAAGCTACATTTTAATGGTAATGCAATTTTTGCAGCCCTGCCCCTGTAAGGGGCACACTGGGGTGCTGTGTGTCCCCCCAGGAACACCCCAAGTGGCTACATCCAGCGCAAGCTACATTTTAATGGTAATGCAATTTTTGCAGCCCTGCCCCTGTAAGGGGCACACTGGGGTGCTGTGTGTCCCCCCCAGGAACACCCCAAGTGGCCATAGCCACCTCTCTGGGGGTCCTGGTGCAGGAGAAGGGGTTGATGGCAAAGGAAGGTCTGTCCTCAGCATAGTGCAGAGCTTTTCCCCTATGGGGAGTGGCAGCTCTGGAGCCAGTGCTGCTGCTGGGGAGGAACATCGAGCAGGGCTGGGAGGCCAAGGTGAGCCCAGTGTGAAGGGCTGAGCGTCACCTTGCAGAGCACAGCCCTGTGCTTTTCGTCACCAGTCACTTCTGTAGGCAGGCAGGATGCCTTTGATCTCCTCCACAGCCCTATCTCACTGCTTTTCCAAACCAACTTTCATCACCCTGGGGTCTGGCAGGAGCAGGCTGAGTAAACTCTCCTCTTCCAGCCTAATTGCAGCCATCAGATGACACTGGCAGGCACAAGGGTAGCTCTGCCCTCCCTGCCAGAGCCATACATTTGAGCTTGGCTTTGATTGCCAATTAGGAGGTGACCCAGAGGCAGGGTGTGGGTCAGATCTTGACAACAGGAGGCAAAAGAAGTGGAAACAGGAGCTGGGAGAGGAAGGCAGAACATGAAGGAAGTAAGAAGGGACTCTCCTTCCCTCTATCCTCCCTTCAGGGCAAGTCCAGCTGTGATGGCCCTACTTCCATCTCCCCCTCTAGATGCTGGGCAGCAAAAGGTGTCTAGCTGCTTCCTCCCGAAGCAGCTTTGCTAAAACTCTGAGTTTCAATGGAAAATCCACTGAAAACCACAAGCACTGCTCCAGCCTCCAATCCCCAAGCAAGTGTTCACCAGGGAAACGGGGAGGTAGATCTCTGTTGTAAGAGGAAGTTCACAATTATAGCACAAGTCATTACTGGAAATAAAATTCCTTGGCATGTTGCAAATATAATCTGAATTCCCCAGTCTGGGGTACAAGACAGCCCACAGTGCTCATTCCATGCCCCATGTGAAAGTAAACAAGATGGTATCTATGACAGCAGAGACAGATAAAAATTGGTAGGGGAAAAACTCCAGGAGAGCATTTCAAACAATGAATATTACATCCAAAATAGCACAAGATTCTCTTGCACAAAGAAGTCCCCAGTGCACATGTATTGCTGACAACTCATGAAATTAAATCTCTGTGCACACACACCTGTAATCTGAGCAGCACTATTGCAAACAACTCCAGAGAACAAGATCATGCTGCCTCTTTCTTGTCTTGGAGGAAACAGGGTTCTTAAGACCTTGAGAATCTTTGAACAGTCTTTATTTTTCACCCATGGGTGAAGGCAGCCATTCTGTAGATAATAGTTATGTCCAGGGCATGGTGCTGCTGGCAGCCAGCTGCTGCAGCACACCAGGGTCAGGGGCTCTGCCTTGATTCTAGTGCTGCAGTACAAAGGCTGACCCATGAACAAGTAGCCAGTCTTCTTCCCACCTAGCAATGAACGGCCATTGAGGCTGATTCCTTGACACACCCTGAACCCCACCCTAGATCAACCCTCAGCATTCTCCAGGGGGGCTGTCCTCAGAGCAGAGCATGACCCACCTCTCCCAGGAGCTCCTGCCTGCCACTACAGATGTGTCTGCCTATGCAAACACATTACCTGTCCTTTCCTCCCAGGCTCCTCCAGAGCTGCAACATGCCACAGGAGCTTCCCCAAAAAAACTGCAGAGACATCTCCTGTCACCTCACAGCCAAGCAATGCACAGCTTTGACCCAAATTGGGCAAGATTAGGCAGAGCTGCTGCCAAGCTGAGCTGCCCATGAAGGACTGATTATTCCTGCATAGAGACAAGGCTCTAAAAAGGGACATTCTTTCAAGGATTATTTCTGGGTCTCCCTCATACACACAAGTCCATAGCTCCCACATGGCTTTTTGGCAAGCCGCCTGCTACCACCTGCGGTCAGCAAGAAGATCAGAGAGGGACAATCAAGGGAAGAGGAGAGCGAAAGCAGGCTGGTCATCCAAACCTAGGATGCTCTGCAGAGGGGCTAAGCCCTGCCTGGATGCTCAGCCTTGCCTGAGCCCAACCAGCCATTCTAGGTGTTTCACACTGATTCAAGGGCATCCCAGAGCAGCAGGTGTTCTGCTACCCTTTCAGGCTAAATCCTGGCTTCAAATAGCCCCTGCTCTTGTGCAAGAGCCGTTGTGTATGCAGTCCCTCCAAACACCTCATCCCCAAACACGGTTCCTCAGGGCTGCTTAGCCACCAGCCTTCCCTAGGACAAGGTAATAGCTTAAAACCAGTTTTGCACACAGGCTCCACATGCAGAGCTCCATTCATAGGTCTCTTTGCCCTGTGAGATCCCCCACACCCCTCACTCACAGCAGCAATTTCTTCCACTCCCCAGCACAGCTAGTCCCACCAAGGTGGACTTACCCTTATCCTTCTTCTGCTCCAAAGCCACCACTCTAGCCTGACTTTGACCACACAAAAGCACTCTCAGAGAAGTGATGGGAAATCTCCTCTCCTGCCCTTAACTTGTCTTCTGACAGCCACTCCCCTCCCGTTTATCAGGCAGCAAACTCCCCACCTGCACCAGCCATCAGCACCATTTCCTTAATCTTTTCTCTGCCAGCATGGTGCCTGCCCAGAGGTGATGCATCAGCATGACATACATCAACCTGACCTCTAAGCTTTGGGAACTCAAATAAAAATGGGCCTAACAAATAAACCAGCCTTCCCAGGTTTCCTTTTAAAGCTCGGTGCAAACGAATAGACAGGACATTTTGGAAAAATCAGCATTGTCTCCTGCTGCAGCATTTCAACTCTGCTATAAAAATAAAGAAACCTGGTTTATGGGACAGCTTGGTACTGGGTACTGTCAACAAGTTAGAAACATCTGTCAAATGTGCAGCCAAGTAAAGAGATTGGAGAGTGTCTTGAGGTCTCAGCAAAGTCTCCTGCAAAGGACTTGGTGCTGTCAAAGAACTGGGGAGGATTTTCATCTGCTGAGCAAGGAAGACTGCCTGGAGCTGCACTCCTGATACCCATCAGTCCAAGTGGCCAAGGTTGCTCAAGCTCCTGGGCACCAGGGTTCACCCTGCTCTACTGGGAACAGAGCAGAAGCACTGGGTGGAGGAGTCATGTTGTGCCCTGTGCTACCTCCAAAACACTCACGGATGGTTTGGAGCAGGATGCCAGAACCACCCATCATACTTCACTTTTTTTCCTTTAGTCTTTGCTATAATCCTTTAATGAATTAAGTGGAGCAATTAAGCAGGAGATTTTTCTTTTTTTTTTTTTTTTTAAGTGAACACACATGAAAATGGAGAAAGGTATTTTTGCCGTTCAAGCACTTAATGTGATAATTAATGCAAAGCCCCTCAGCTTTAGTGATTCTCCCCACCTCTCACCCAGACCTTTTTCTGTTTATCTTTCTGGCAGAATGCCTCTCATATTTATTCTAATGAAGGTCAACCCTTCCTCTTGCTCACACTATGCTTGAAATGCACAAGACGGGGGGGGGGGGAGGGGGGAAGGGTGGAGACCCAAAACTGCTTCGGAGCAAAAGCCCCAACCCCAGATCAGAGGTGAAGAGCCCTGTCATAGTAGAAAATGGAGAAACTTCCCTCCTGGGGGAATTGAGAAGGCACCACGACCTCAGGGCATTGTCAGCATCCTGAGAAAAGCCCTGGGACCCTGGGGCCACTCTGCAGGCTTCTCAGGGCCATGTTGCCTTGTTTTACAGGCAAAGAAGAGGTGCCAGCTGCCTTATCCACTTCCAATGCATGGCCTTGCTGCATACATCTTTCACACATTCAAGGCTAACCAGGAAATCTATGTTTAGAGGGGATGCTGAAAAGACACTGTAATGCATCCAGCCTTCATCTCAAGCAGCTGAGTTGATTCCTCATGCCTAGCTCACTGAGGAAGGATCTGCTGGGCAGGGTGACGAGATAAGCACCTTCACCAACCCTGACAAAATGGAGGGGTTTGCTCTCTGTACCTCAGTTTCCCTACCAATGAAAATGAGGTTAATAGATTCCTCTGCCTCCCTTGGAGGATGCAGGCACTGGGCAATGACAGACAACTGGCAGATGATGTGGGCCTAGGTCAACACCCAGAGGTGCCCTGCCCCTCCTGCTCTCATCACAAGTGTTTTACCAAGAAGACTGTCAGCCCTACAGCTGTCCTTATCCTTCCACCCCAGCAACAATGGGAAGGAGCTCAGAACTGATAAAAACCAGCAGCACAAGTCCAAGGGGAAACCTCTCAGACATTCCTCTGAGCACTTGGATGAAGTGTTCCAAAGATGGGCAAAGTTTTACCTGTAACTCTGTGGGTATGTAGCAAATGTGGCTCAGTTGAAAGCAGGCAGTGGATCACCACTGAATCCCAAATGGACTGTCCCATTTGAGCTGGATGGAATCCCTCAGCACTAAAATTTGCTGTCTGTGATGGGGAAATGCCTCTGCAATCTCCATTTCTCTCACTTTTCTCTCTCTTTTTCTAACTTCTTCCTGTTTTCATCAAAACACATTTCCTGACACAAAAAGGTCTTGGTAAGTGTTCTCTGACTCATCAAACTGGCCAAACAGACCTTCTGGCCCCATGGAAACTGGACCATCCTGTTTGTGGGTGCAACAGCCACCCCCAGCTGTGTGCTGAGGGCTTAGAAAAGCTGTTCCCATTGTGAAAGACTCCCTGACAGATGTGGGCAAGCCCTCTCTCACATCTGGATAGCAGTCAGCCATTTTTATTTTCTCTCTCAGTTGTTTGTTGCCTTGTCCCCAAGCAGGACAGGCTTTGGAGATGAGGCTTTTTACCCATTTCCACAGAGCAGTCCATCAGCTTTTTCCCTGTAGAATCACAGTTTTGTAAACCCACAAGGAAGGTAACAATACTCCCAGATAAGTAGCTTCACTGTTGGGAAAGAAGTTTGTCTCCTCTCCTTTGATACCCTTTCAGAAGTCAGTGGGAGTTTGGACAGTGCATTTATTCAGGAGTATCAATTCACAGATATTTTAGCTGCTGTCACTTTACAACATGTCTGAGACCCTACCTTTCACTGTACCAATGCACAGAGTGATGCACTGTTTGCAAAGCCTGCAGTGATCATGGCCAGACATAACAGCCAATAAAGCTGATGACCTTTGCCTGATTGTCCAGTTCAGCCAAAGCAAACATTTCTCCCCTTGGGCTGCTGTGCATGATACTTCAGAAATTAGGGAAATTCCTCCCACAGTGTCCCTGGTAAATCTCAGGGACATGCCATCCATCAGTATTTTGCAGTCTAATACAATAGCAACTTCTCCTGCTACACTGGTACAAGCCCAGACACTGTGCTCTGCCTTCCTGTAAACAAGAGCTGTTTAGCTCTAAATTTTTCTTTTGGCTCAGGCTCCTTTAGTTCAGTGAGGATGGTATCGAGATAATCATCATGTGGATTGTATTCCTGCTGTAAGGCTTTGTTGCACAATGGTACCTCTTTATAATACCCTTGGAGCAAGGAAGTTCCAGGCTGACTTCTCCACCAGGTATGACTGGGCATCAAGTCTCAGCACCAAGCTGAAGGAGAAGTGGTAGACAGTGAGGATCTAAAAGGGGAAAATCTGAGATTGAGGTAATAGATTAATAGAGAAACATTTACAGACTTCTGTGGAAAGGAGAAGAGCGTACAAAGGATCTGGGCTGGAGCAGAAGAGAATTCTTTTTCCTAAAGCAAGACAAAGTGGGAGAGGAACAGTGTTTCCTAGAGAAAAGAGTGAGTGGGCCAGGATTTTTCAGGCCAGACCAGAACAAACACAAATTATTTCCCCACTTGAAAACTAACCTCTACTTTGAAACTGTTTCTGCTTGAGCGGGGCAACCCAGAGACTTCTGAGTGAAGCAAGAGAGTGAGAAGTGTCCTGCTCTGCCTGTCCCTGATCTCCCAGTGCCGATGCAATCCCCGACATGCGATCCAGTGCACTGGACTAAAAGTTAAACATCCAGTCTAAGCTAGTTATGTGAGGCCAATGAGGGTTCCTGGAACAAGCTCATCGCCCCTGGACAGACACCTGAACTTAAGGGGTTATAATTTAACCTTTTGACTCTTTCCTACCTTTCAGATAAATTAACTCACTGTCCTTTCCCCAACCCCTAGTGAAGACCAACCATTTCCCATGTTCTCAGCTCCACCCTTCTTCACTGCCAGCCCCACCAAACTCTTTCTCTTGCACAAACACGAAGTTGAAGCTTGGTTTCTCAGCCAGGATGATGGAAAGGCATATCTGCATTAACCCACAGCCTCAGCTCCTTTCTGAGCAACAGAGCCACGAGAAGGGACTTGCTAGGGCCTTGCCTTAGCTGGAAAGCACCATGCCTTGCAGTACGTTATGGGGTTCTAGTGCAGTAACTTCAGAAAGACTTATGGTGTCCTGAAACGTTCCATAGCATGACCCAGTGAAGTCCTGTGAAGAACACCAGCTCCTTCACTAATTAAACTAGGAGGGTAAAGGAGCCTGTGATACAAGAAGCACTGTCCGCATGGGCACTCTGGGAGTGTAAGACCAGTGATAGTACCTCAGAAACTGAGTGAGAAACCTCCTGCCAGACCTGGAAGTTAGAAGCTGTTCCCTGGGCATACCTCGTTCCCCAGCACACTCTGATGAAATCACCCACTCAGGTCTGGCAGTCAGTTTTGCTTGAGGTCACTTCCCCGTGCCTCAGAGGGATGTGGTGGCTCCTCTCCCCACACTGCCTCAACAGCCACCCCACAGAGACTGTAGTCACACATCACTCTGGATTCAGTCACCACCATCCCAGCCAACGATGAGATCAGCCATCCGGCACATGGTGGAGACCGATTGGCTTGGGATGAGCTAATGCTTGCTCTGTGCAGATGGATGGAGGGGGAGGAGAAGACACGCTGACTCACTAGCTCATCCCATGACGACAGCCATGGTCCAGCTCATGCCCTCACAGAAGGGCATTGCACAGCTCCCACCTCCTGATGGGTCTCCATTCAGCACAGACGATGGAAGCAGGGCCATGGCACACCCCAGTACTCTCTGCTGGTGGGTCCTTGCTGCCTTCCCTAAAATACTGAACCTTCTCCTGGGGTCTTGCACAGCATCTCGCCCCATCCCATCAGGGTCCCATCTGTCTGTGGAGTGATGACATCCCCTCTGTGGGCTGGCATCCCAGCCTTCTGTTGCGCTGAGCTTCTGACTGTCTTGGTGCCAGATGGCACTGGAGGCAGGTGACTTCATCTTTTTTAAAGGGGCAAGGGGTATGTCAGCAGTGCCCTATAGGAATCAGTGTCCATCATCACTGCTGGGGAAATCAGTGAGAGGACTATGACACAGCAGTGGTTATGACACCACAAAGGGCCTGAAGAGATTTGGATTCCAGTCCAACACTGCCAAACACCTCCTGTCCTTCACACTGAGCAATGTATTGTGTTCAGTCTGTCCCACACAATAGCCTTGTGCAACACCGGGGGGGGGGGGCAATTCCAGCATGAGGTCTGTGGTGATGCCCTCCTGTAAGCATAAAGCATTCAGCCCCTGAAGCTAAAGACGTCTTAGTGGAGGCTGCACTGGATGTTGGGGAGACCAGAAGGAGTGATTTGCATTGTACCAACCTCTATCCCCAAAACTGTGATGGCCTGAGTCAAATCCACCCACCAATGGACTCCTCTTGAACTTCAGGCCTGGCACTGCTCTAAGGAAATCCCAGCTCAAATCTGTATTGGATAAAAAGGCTGTTTCAGAGTGAGAATCTGGTTTGCACACAGAGATGTGGTTCAGGTCCTTTGGTTACCACTTGGAGGGTCCACTGCAAAGGAAGAGATGGATCCACCCTGAGAGGCTTCAAGAAGATGAGAGATGCACCCACCTGTCCCTCTCTGCAGATAGCACACGCCTCACTCCCCAGTGTATTCTGCTTGGCTGGGAGCTGCACAGTGGTTTGCAGCTCCACGAGAAAGTTTTTGACTCGTCAGAGCAGCTTCATGGAGGGCTGTTATCAACATTGGTCAACAAGATTGCAGTGCACACAGAAGCATGGGGAGCCAATTCCTGTGCAGGCTGGATCTTCCCCTCCCCCAGCGCACACGCACCCGCTTGTTGGGGAAAACGCTGCTGTTGTTCCAGGCAGATAATCACCCCTTCCCTTGCAAGTCCCTGCACGCTCCTGTGCAAACATACCCACAGAGCATTTCAGCACAGCAGATGCTGAGCCTCAAAGGCCAGACCCACAGACGGTCTCTCCTTCTTGCAAAGAAGAAAAAAATTGTTTGTCCCTGAGGAAGGTAACTCTCCATCTGCCTCACTTCTCTCTCAGGGCTTGTCAGATCCCAGCACACCAGTGAGCAGGCGTTTGCTGTAGATTTGGAGGGGGGCCTGATAAATCAGATCAGATACCATGAGAGAGCAATGGGATCTGGGACTGCTTAGAAAGTGCCCACCGTGATGCTGGCTGCCCACCCTCACCACAACAGCTGGAGTAGTTCAATCCCTTCATCAGGCCAGCTCACATAGAGTGCCAAATCCTCTGTACCATCATGTCTTTTTCTGATGGCAGGAGGATTTGGAGACAACCCCCCAGTGCCACATCTCAACAGCACTGCCCTGACCTCCAGATCCATGAAGGTAATGCTCTGGCAGGGCCCATTTTAAGTGTTGGCCAGGAAGGACACACACTTAGGAGGATGAGCAGGAAG
This sequence comes from Ceryle rudis, assembly GCA_033439905.1. Taxonomy (NCBI): domain Eukaryota; kingdom Metazoa; phylum Chordata; class Aves; order Coraciiformes; family Cerylidae; genus Ceryle; species Ceryle rudis. The sequence goes on along the minus strand of JAAGNO010006637.1, from coordinate 66,817 downwards.
ATGGGCCTGCAGGCATGTGTTCAGAAGGTAGCAGATCTGGTCCCCAGGGCAGCAGGTAGGTATAGCCATTGGCAGTGAGGAGCCTATAAGTGTTTCTTGTTGGTCCAGAGAGGCCCATGGTGCTTTCTCTACCCTAGCCTGAACACGCTGCTTCTCTGCAAAGAATCTAACATTCTCCACACCTTACCAAAGGACCCATTGCATCCAGTGGGGTAAGATCCCAGCAGCAGGATGTGGTAGTGTGAAAAGTTGACACCAACTTATGGAGTTTTCTTTGGCTTTTTCGATTGACTGAGCGGTGTGAAGCAGCACTCAGGGCAAAGCCAGACATCACGCATGGCTCTGTCTTCCTTCTTTCTTTCCTCCTGGTGCAGCTCCCCCAGCCAGGCCAATCCTCTCTGCAATCACAGGTAATTCTGCAACCAAGCCCTTTCTGCAGTTGCATAAGCTGTTCCTTAGGAGAAAAATGACACTTTTCTTCCCAGCTTAGCCTGACTTCAACTTGAATAGGAGAGTTGAGAATGCAGACCCAGACAGTTTTCATCAGTCCCAGGCTCTCACTCACCACTGACAGAGAATTAAAAGACATCAGGTGAAGTTCTGCACTTCTTTCCCCTACTGGATCACTGGCATAGTAACTGATTCAAATGGTCTCCAAGAGCTCATGTTTGTCTTTGAATGGAAGGCAAGAGTCCATCTTACTGTCCTAGCCAATTATGATCTGAGGATTTTGGGGTCTCTTCTCCATAGCTAGAGTGCTACTCATCCCAATGTCGTGATTTAATTAAGAAAGGCAATATTTGTTATGAAACCATCTAGTACCTTTGGAAAAATAGGCTTTTGGACAATCAAGTCCTCCTTCACTTGTGTCCCCAAAAGAGCCTATGTTTTTTTTCAACTACACTTATTTGACTAAGATGATGTTTCTCTGCTCTGTAACCAGGGAAAAAAGTCTTCTTTAAGTCCCCAGGAAACCCCTACAGCTATCAAGACTGGTACCACACTCTACCACTGCTGTGGAAAGGAAGACCCAGTGTCCCCAGTCTGCTGGGAAAGAGTTGGAGTTTTCAGCAGCTTTTGCACTCACTGAGCTTTTGTACATGCTTTGTACAGGGATCAGGTAACAACCACCCGAAGTTTATGCCCAACCTGTCTGCAGGGTCTGCCTGATACATGGCTTTTCCATGAGCACCAGTTTCCTCAAACAACATTCCATCAGTGAAGTGTAGCAAATAAAAAGGACGGAAAGAGGGTCTCTGCGACAGCCTGGAAGAGCAATGAGACAGTGCAAAAAGGAGAGCTGTCTTGCAGGTGACATGGTAGGCTCTTGCCATGCTGAAGATCAGCAATACTAGCCTTGCTAGCTGAGCGGTCACAACTCCTTACACTATATGAGACCAAGTCCCCAGGCCCAATGTCTCCAGGGTTACTCGCTGCTCCAGATGCAGGCAAACTGAGCAAGGCACCTGGCCAGTTGTGAAAGGCTGCAAACATAGGGAAATGCTGGTTCTTGTAGCAATCAGCTGATGCCCTGAAGCCAGAGGTTTGCTCACTTGTACCTTGGTATTTCTAAATATAATACAAGTATTGTTCTGAGCTCTGCCTCAGCTCCATTGAAATCCATCCACCAATACCTGATTTTCTCGCCTTCTATGGCTGCAAGAGATGCAGCTGTGTGAAGGAACTTTTCCTTTCCTTCCTCACAAAAGCACCTCCAATTGCCATTACTGACTGATCACCTGGCCTCCTCTCATGAGACATCTCAAAGAAAAATAGCTGATTTGCAATTTCAAGGTATTATTACTTCTACTATCACTTTCATATTATCACTTTCATATCCCTCAAAGCTTCCCTGCAACTTACCCTACAAGTCATCTCACTAAAGCAGCTAGAAAAATGGAGAAGTTGCACATGCAAATTCAACTGGATTATGTTCTATTCTCGTTCAGTTCAAACTGAATGGCCTCAAAGGCCATGATAAGCTTGAAATCAAAATAATTTTCCAAGTGGAGTTAAGATGCTGTGAGGAGACCACCCGGGAACATTTCCAGCACAAAAGCGAGTAGATCAGTTCCCAGCTGAGCACTGTCCCAGGTGACCCCAGGGAGATCTCACCATGCCACGCAAATTTCCTCCCTTATTCTTGGTACAAACTGTTCACTAGATTTAAATGCTGAACAACTTTGATTCCCATCAAAACTGCATTTTCTGGTTAAAATAGCAGATTGTCCTCTCTTACCTCCACCACCAACCCCAAACAGTCCAATATATCATGGGTCAACCTCTTCACAACTTTTTAGACTTGCACCATGGAATCACATGGATTTTCCCATGAATTATTTATGTCCTGTGATTTCATTTAATGGTGTCTAATTTGAGACAAGTTCTAGCTGAAGCTGGATGTGTGGCTGGAGGGTTCATAACCTACTATCCTGGGAGATTTGCTGGTGGATAGTAAGGCACAAGTTTGCACCAACCACCCCTCCTCAAAAGGGATGCTAACGGGGTCTGTCTCTATCCTCTACTGGCTCCTGTACTCACTTCTATAACTGTCACCACATGGAGCCTCAAAAGCAGCAGTCAGGCACCCATTCAGACTGTTTAAAGTGAAAATTTTCCAGTTTTCATATTCTTCACTTGTTTTTTCTTCCTAAAACTATACAGAAAGCTTTCTGGTCATTTCCTCTGAAAAAACATACCACAGAGGGAAAAATGTCACCCAAACCTGAACACTGGTTTCCCACATTGAGACCTACCCCTGTATCTGTTCAAAGCCTACCGCAATCTAAAGGGGGTAGGTTAATACTTACTGGGGGCGGGGGGGAGAGGAAGAGGGGAAAGGGACTGGAACAAAGAGGACTGAAGATACCCACAGACTGTCCATGCTCTAGCCAATGTGACAAGAAACACTCAGGGAGCAGGGTCCATGTGTCTGCCCCTTGGTCCAGACCTGAACACCACCCCTGGAGCTGGGATGCTCTTTTTTTACCAAGAAATATCCCTCCAGTACAATGTTTGGTCTCCCAGTGCTGCTGTCTTTCCTTGTGGCCTCCCTCTCTTTTCTCTGCCTGCTTTTTCAGGACAGGGACCACCTTTTCATCCCCTGCCTGTACAGTGATGAGCACCCTGGGGCTTTTAGGCAGCAGCTGAGGTTTCTGGGGGCTCCCCCAACACAAACAACCACCTTCAAAGTGCCTCTCTGCATGCAGCTGCTCTGAGGGCAGATTCAGGTTTCCCCCACCCCCTTCTCCCCATCCCTCCTTGCAACACCCACCTGGCAGCTGGTTAAAAACAATCTCTGGGTTTTTTAGGTGTGTTGGAGGGATTTACCTGACATATTCTGTGCCCCTACCACCCCCACCCCCTGCAGTTGAGGTCCTGGATTTCATGGTAATACTAGTTAGTCTAACAGTAAAAAGATCTGCAATTATTTGGCTCTAAGGCTTGGGTCCTTGCCCAGCTCTGACATACACACACATGCACGCACGCACACACAGGTTCACTTCTTCAGCGAGGGAGCGGGCGATGCCTCTCCTCTTCTTCCTCCTCCTCCAGTCCGTCACGGAAGGGCTGGCTTTTCAGTGAGGGGAGTTCCACCTCCTGCAACTTTCTCTCTTGCTGCTCTCAACCTGTGCTGCCGGAGTTTCAGCCAGCAAAACCCCTTCTTGCAGGAATTTCTCTGAGCCCTCTTCTCTGATTCGCAAGCACCATGGACCCTTGGCAGCCAGTGAGGTGCTGCTGCAGGAGAGGATTTTCAGCAGCGAGAGCAGAGAGGCGGTAAACTTCAGGAGAGGTCTCTCTCCTGTTGCAACAGGTAAGGCACGCTGCTCGCTGGTGTGGGAAACTGAAATGACTCAGGGAGCAGTCTGTATAGCATGGATGGAGGAAGGCGTGGAGGATGAGAGATTTAGTCATGAAACTGCTTTTGCCTGTGAGTAACTTTTGCTGGAAACAGTCCTTTCTTTGCTAAAGAAAGGATTTCAGGATTCAAAGGGAGAGCCTTCATCTTTTCCTGCTTTCTGGCAGCCCTAGCATGGGGGGATGTGGAAAGAGCCAAGAAAAGCTTCAGCCGTGTTTGAGCAGAGTTTACACCTGGTCTTAGCTGGGGAACTTTAACACACTTACAGCCAGTGCAAGCAGGTGGGCTCCAGGTAGCAAAGGCGAAAGCCACGTTGCTGAGCGAGGCAGGAGAGGAGGGACTGAGCATAGAAGCACTCTTAGGTGTCTGTACAGGCCAGGATTTCTTCAGGGAACATGTTTATGCTGGAGTAAATGGATATGCTGCTGCAGGAGCAGTGATGTCGTCCAGCTGTAGGCTCAGTCGTTGGCCATTTACAACCTCACTAACCCGTGTAAGGCTGTACCACTCCAAGCTCTCTCCCCATGTTCCCCATTAAGCCACTTCCACTGTCATCTGGAACTCATCTGTGCCTTGGGGATCCCTGAGCTCCTTGCCTGCCCTGGTCCCCCTCCATGACAGGCAGCAGAGCCAGGGAGCTGAAGCGAGAGCCATCGTGCCTGCTTCACACGGGAGTGTGTATGTGAATATCTGCATGTTTGCATTAGTGCAACTTTGTTCATTCTTGGATTTTTGATGGAAAAATAAGTTCAAATCCCACAGCAGATCCAGTCCCAGTTCAGAGCATGGAGGAATTATATCCTGTGTACATGTGTGGTGCTGAGAAAAGAGGTGAAAATACAGGGAGAGTGGCCTGGTCATTTGGAACAAACAGGGCCCTTCCAAACAGCAGTTATCAGCTAATCAGCCTCCTGGGGGAATTAAAAGCAGACTTGGTGGAGTACAACACTCCAGAGGGGCAAAGATCATCTGTCACACGACACGGGTTGCTTCCGACAAAACTCGTAAGAAGAGCTGGTGCTCACTTGGGTTTGCTGCTCTGAAGGGCTGAGAGTTTCCAGGATGTGTAGAAACTTAGGCTGTACAGTGGCTGGAGCTCAGCAGGGTTTGCTGGGGCAGGCAGGGCTGTGGCTGATGGGCTCCTGCTTCACCCAGGGTGTTCTGGATCCAGGCAGAAGGGCAGAGAGCCCACTGAGTCCTCTGCTCTGGCACTCAGCAGGGTAAAGAGCTGACATGGGATGCATAGGGAGCTGCCATGGCTCTCCAGGCTGTTAGCTAGAGAGACTTGGGAGGTTATCGGAGCCTCGGGATGAAAAGCAAACAGTCTGTATCAGGCTCGTGAGGAAGGCTGGGCTGTCTTGGTATTCAGGAAGGCAAAATCCCTGAACTTGGTATTGTGCTCCCTTATCATCTCCTAATATGCAGCACACCTCACCTTATCGGGCACAGTTCAGGGACATCCACCTGTCTGATCAACAGTTGAGGTTCCTGAGGGTCTGAACAGGCAAGAGGTTTCTAACCTAGCCAGGGGCTCCAGTCTCCCTGCCTCGCCTCAGCTGCTTCTTGTGCTCTGTAATATTACAAGAGGGAGTCCAGCTGCCCTGTCTGCAGAGGTGAGAGAGCAGCAGGATCTGCTCCTCTCCTGAACCTTTCCCTGAGCTACAGCTTGCACCATGAATGTATTTCCAGTCCTAATGCTCTCAGAAACCAGTGCATCTCCCAGCCCTCCAAACAAACAAGCATCATTCATGTACGAAGGGAGAGTTCAAAGGAGGCATAACACCTGGAATCAAACATCTGTTAGAAACTAATGCATTTTGCATCCTACACTCCTGCCAACTGCTCCAAGGCAAGTCCTACAGGATTGTTCCAGCTACCTCCACACTGAAGAAATGGCATTCCGGGCTCTGCACGCCTTGCTTTGTTTTTTGCCACGTGTGGAGCATGCAAGTACAGCTGCACCTTGAGCAGCAGTGGGCTTTCTTCTGTATCATGCACAAGCATAAGAGGATTAAATAGCCTAATAGCCTTAGCCTCCTTTTTTCTTTCTTTTTTTTTTTTTTTCTTAAACTGGGTTGGCAGCACTGATGCTCCATTGTCTATTAGCAAGCTGATTTGCTGAGCAAGCAATTTTCCCCTCAGACACACTTTTTCCTAGCTAATGGGCAGGTACTGGTTTATTATCAAAGAAACTTTCTTTCCTAATTCTTAGAAGAAGGAGCTCCAGGGAGGGGCAGGTTGCAAGGGCTCTTAGGAAGCTTTGTAGCTCAGAAATGAACAAGCAGCAGGTTTGAAACAAACCAAAGGAAGTTTTTTTGGGTTTTTGGGTTGTTTGTGGGGGTTTTTTTCCACATGGGGGGCATAATTAAATTCTGGAACACATTACCACAGGATATTGCAGAGGCCAAAAGTGTACTTGGCTTCAAACATGTTTTTGATCCATTTGGAGTGGATAGCTCCAGTGGAGGTTATTAAACCAAACAGCAACTGTGTACCTGCACTGATGCCGGAAAGTGAGAGAAGGATCACATTACATGTGCCTTGTTTCTTATGTTCCTCCCTTTAGCAGCCAAAGCTGGCCATCTGGGGAGACAGATTATAGAGAGATGGCCAAGCATGGCTATTTTCATGTTCTTATGTTGTGGAACTATTTTGGACTGACCAGGTTGTACCTTGGATAGATGCTATGACTCAGGCAGCCCAGGAGAGGCTGGTTATACTGTGAAGAGATACTCCATATGGCTCAGGCTGACAGGGACATTGTGTGCCCAGCCTGGTATCTGGTTGTCACAGGTGCCATAAGCAGCATCCATGCACAGCTGCCAGCTCCAAAGAGGTGTGGCATCAGCAAGAGCTTTCAGAAATATGTTTCCAGCAGACGGTCTCGAGTGGGAGGTAGTGCCTTGTGCTGGGAGTGAAACGAGGGCTGACAAGGACACTCTGTGGCAATGAGATCAGCCTGGGCAAATATGCCCCTCTCAGGGGTTAATCTTTTCTCCGGTTAAACTCTGAGCTCCCCAGGCCAGGGGATGGCTTTGCATCTGCACTGTGGGTACAGCAGAGTTGTTAGGCTGCTGTAGGCAGGTTTCCCAAGGGCAGGCAGGTCTGGGAGCTGAACGTTTTCTATCCACTCTCAGATATCTCTTTATATTCAATACATGTCTGCTGCAGGGCATTGCTGTGGCACAGCTACAGCCATACTTTTAGAAGGGAGGACCATGCCCAGATTGTCTCATTCATTCTCTGTCCTCTGTGTCCTTACACTGCCTCCAAACACAGGAGATGGATGGGAAGGAGCAGCACAAGGCAGACAGATGGCAACAGAGTGAAGGAGGCTGCAGGCAGAGTGGAAAGCTGCTCTCCCTGCTTACCTTCAACTACCAGACCGGAAGGACCAGCAGGGTTCTGGGCAGGGTAGTGAAAAGATCTTAGTATCAGTGCAGGGACAGGTCTGTGGGTGAATAAGAATTACCTGGTAGGACAGAAAGAGGTGAGAGAGGCCAGGTCTATACTGAAGGGCAGAGAGAAGTTGAGCGGTTCATGTCCTGCTGAGTGCCGTGGCTCTTCACCCTCATCCAGCAGGACATGTGGTCCCTCACTCAGCTCTTCATGCCAAGATGGTCTTGGAATCCTTCCCAACAAATTTTAGAAATCATAGGATAACATATATATTCCCCACAGGGAATCACAGAAAGAACATTGGAGGACTATCAGCACTCAGGTGATGCAGCCAGTGTCCTCACTGCAAACATCCAGGTTGAGTCAAGGTGCAGATAAGGACTCCAGAGTTAAACTGCTCAGGGTTAGAGCCCCTCCAAACACTGGGCAGAGCTGCTCCTCTCTCCAGGCTGGGGTGGGAGCCAAGCCCAATCCGGATTCACAGCTCTGGTGGGTCAGGTGGGAGTTGTGTACTGGGATCCCAATAAGGATCTCACAGGCTTTGCAGTACCTAAATAAACAGCTGTTTTGTGAGCAGCAGAATTCATGAAGCTTGGTTGCCTCAGGCACTCTCTTGTGTGGATTCTCTGATGTCTAATAATTGGGTTGGGCTCACATTAGAGCCTTTTCTTCCAGCTGGGAGTCCTAATTTGGATTTCTCTCCTCTCTCCTGCTGCTTTTCACAAGCTTCTGCAAACCTAACACCTTTTATGTCTTTACCTATCTAGATAAATTTGGCTAAAACTGACCAGTGGATCCAAAAGCTAGCAAGAAGAATTAAAAATGTGGTCCCAATACACCAGCTGTTCACAGACAGGGGAATGATTATCAATACAAGACAATTTGCATCCCAAGCATGAGGAAAATGTGAAAGGCTCAGTACGAGTTTTGGCAGTAGATTGTAATCTAAAAAGATCCCAGGATCTTCCTTGTGGACTCTCACAGCCTGTGCTGATGGTCATTGCACACCTGCTGGGCCAGTTAGTTTGCAGTGACCAAGATGTGGCCCTTGGCACTAATATCCTCCAGGGAAGCTGAATCTCAGTGAGAGAGATGCACAGTGCCAGCAGTGTCAGAGTTGTGCTCATGTGAGTACCTGGCATGCTGCAGCTGGTTCTTGCGCCAACATGTTTGAGCTGCTGCACCACAGTGCCCAGCCCCTGGGGCCCTTGCACCCTCTGCGGTGAGCAGCTCCAACCAAGCCCCCTTCTACCAGCACTGCCTGTCTCCAACCCCTAGGTCTTGCTGTTTTCACAGGCAAGAGATACCTTGCTCCCATCAGAGCCACCAGTGGGATCTGCTGTTTTCTCCCTGTCTCCTGGCTGTCCTAGACCAAGGAGAGAGTCACCAGCTAACAACACACTGCTCCTTTCTGCACAATAGTAGCTTCTGGACCACAGGCAGGATTTACTCCTCCTCTGCTGCTGCTAAGGAGGGCAGGAAGCAATCAGTGAGGAGGGAAAAGCAGCTGATCTTTTCAGGGGAGAGCAAAGGAAGGGGATTAGGAATAATGCATAAGGATGCTTCCCTCTGCCCTTGGCACAGGCAAGTCAGCCTCCCTGATGTCACACTGGGACAGGAGCCATCAGTGAGGCAGTTGGCACTGCAAGTTTCCCTCACTCCCCAGGCCTCCTCGAGCAACCCCAGAACCCCACTGAGGACTCCACAGCTCATGCATGATTAACTCTTGCTCTAGAATGATGTTGCAATGCCAAGACAGATAAAGATCACTGACCCTTATAACTCTACAGGGAGTTCAAGCCTGTTCAAGTTCTCCTATGCCTAACAGACAAGCTCCTAGAGGCTTACAACAGTGACAGAGAAACCTCAGCTATGTGACATATCTGAGGCAGGTGTAGGTGTTGGCAGCAGTACAGAATCAAGTTCTCCCTAGGTTCCTCGCAGAGCATTGGACAAAAATGCACATGGCAGGTGACAAGAGAAAGCCTTCAGCTGCATGTACATACTGAAGCCTTGCTCATCAGAGCATGGCTTGGAGGCAGACATAATGCTTGCTTGCTCCGGTGGAGGAGCAAACCAGGGCAGCAGGTAGAGCAGCAGGGCATAGGCAGAGCCACCTGAATGGGGCAGTGGGTGTGATGGCTGAGGGGGAAAAGGGTGAGTGGCTCACTGGAGGAGGCCACACTAAGATATCTTAGAGTAAGGTGCCTTTAGAGACAGTCTGTATCTGAGCATCCAGCTTGTGAACAGTGACAAAGGTGGCAAAAGCATTCAGCTGTATGGGGGAAGGAGAAGTTGGACATCGTGTAACTGAACACCTCCCAGCTGCCCTTCCTGTGTGGAAGACCATCCCACTCTCTCCTCTTCTGCACACCTAACTCACATCCAGCACATCTGCCTTCATGGCTCCAGGGACAGCATCCCATCACAATTCCACTCACAGCCCTGAATGGTGGTCCTAGCCAGACCCCTCACAGGTCCCCTGGCTGTGGCAGACCAAACTCAAGGAAGGCAGTGCTGTCTCAGAACACAGAATTTTTTACCAACCCCTGCATCAATGCAGCCTGACTAGAGAAAAACAGTGTCCCAACACCATGTTAGGTCTGCCAATTTGGGGCCCAGATTGTCCCCCACAAGTCAATTACTCACAGGGTTCCTCCAACACACCTTAGATGTTGCCAATCCAAGCTCCTCAGAGTTTTCAAATTTCCCAGGGTTAAAGGACCTGCCTGGCCCAGCTGGCAGATGATGGAGCATCTCCATGCTGCTTGTTGGACTGTAGCTATTCTGCTCAGGTACCTGCATGTGACCTTCTGCCACACTGAGCAGTCCAAGCAAGAGTCACTGCTCTGTGCACCAGCAAGACCTGCACTAATCCCATGGCTTTCCATGGCTCTGCAGCTGAGAAGCCCCCAGTACAGCCCAGCCCATCTTCACAGCCAGTTTATCACCAGGAACAGAGCTGAACTGTGAAATCATTACAGTGCAGGGTCCAGACACTGTCCATGAACCACTCTCTGTACAACAAGAGCAAAATTTCACAGGTCGCTCTGAGCAAGGGCAGACGTCATTTGTAAAAGGCATGCACACCAGATTTTAAGTGATCTACCACCTTGCTCCAGCCTGTCTAGCAACCTGGAAACAATTTCCAAAGGTCTATGCAAGTCATTCAGAGATTGGAAAGACAAGATGGGAAAGGAACTGCCCAATTGTACCCTGGTGGATTCTGCAAGTCCAGCAAAAAACTGTACCCACACAAATGCAACCCCCAAGCAGGCTGGTGCAAAACACAGTTCTGAAAACATCAGCCCTAAGAAAACCAGAAGGCACTGGAAAACCCTGAGATATGTTGAGGAAAGAAACACCATCCCTTCAAGGGCTCTTTTCATTAATTTTCTGGCTTTGTATAGTACCTCCAGGATGTAATTCTCCTGCTTCTCTGCAAAACCAAGCAGAGACTACATGAACAAATGCAGGAGCAGGATTTCCAAGGACAGCACCAATGACTTGCCCAGATTCAGCATCTCATTCAGAAAAATGATACTGAGATAATGCAAAACAGGCCCATGCCATGGCTGGGGAAGGGATGGGTTTGTTTGTTTTTCAAAGGCCAAGAAAACAGTTCAAAAAATACCCATCTCCCCACAGAATTCAAACCCCACATGCCTGACTTTGTGAGCAACTGGCAGGGAATGCACCAAAACTGAGCACGGCACCAAATGGAAAAGGACTCAATTCCCATCAGCACTGCTGTGGCGGCAGAGAGGGCAGACATTAACCAAGCAGCCTAGCCCCCTGCAGTGTGCACATGAATTATTTCAATGCTGGGAATCAAGATGTCTCATAGACGTGGCTCAACACCTGTACAAGAACCATACTTCTAAATGTGTAACTTTCCAAAAAGGAAAACAAAACAAAACAAACAAACAAAAAAACCCACCAAACCAAAACCAACCAAAAAAACAAAAACCCAGGGACTGCTTTCTGGTTGATTCTATTTGGCAGATGGCTGTAAGGATATTGCCCCAACTGTAGCTGAACCTCTTCTGCTCAGCTACTACCCAAGCCCAGAGAAGGCAGTGTCCCAACTCCTATTCACTTTTCCAAAGCCTTGTGCCCAACATCTTCTATGATTTCCTTCCTTTGTTCCCCAATGATCATTGAAATTCAGACCCACCATTAAACTGCCCTATCACTGATTATTTGCACAACCAAGGGCATCTCCCTTCTCCCTCCCACCACCCTCAGCTGCTAGTGCTTGTAGCCTCCAACAAAAATGTTGACATGCCTGGGGATGGTTTTGATCAGTACCTGTCCTGGGGTAAAGACTGTTTCTTGTAGTGAAGAAAAAAAAGGGGGAAGATAGAGAGAGAAGAGAAAGAAAGAAGAGAGGAGGTTTGGGTTATGTGCTGGTAAAAGAGAAACAAGGAAAGAGTTGTCCTTATTTTCCCATGAAAGTGATCATTTTTCTCTAATCTTCTGATCTCAAAACTTCGGGCCAAGCTCCCCCCCTCCCGCATAGCTACTGAGGGGAACACCACTCTTGGTGCACTCAGCACTCATTTTGTTTTGTGTTTTGGGTTTTGTTGCTTTTAAATTCTCCTCTTGAAGAGAACTGAAAGGTGGGGCTGGGGCCACACCTGCTTCCTGGCAGGCTGCAGCAATTTTCTGTGACATGGCCAACAAACACAACAGCTCACACACTGCAGAAGACCCCCCAGAAGACACCCCCCAGGCCATGCCCCGCTTGCTCACCCCAGCCATCCAGAGTAGCCATGCCCTCCACCGATCGCCCCAAATCACTCATCTTCACAACCTCCCCACGCACACACTTTGAACCTCAGTGCTGTGTTTGTTCCTTCATTTCAAACCAACAGATTTAGGCATGTCTTTGACAGAGGATCACAATCTGGATGTTAAATTTAGACGCACTCTTAGCCTCTGATTAGAGATACACCTAGTGTTTACTTGCTCTGCGGGGAGCTTGCATCTAACAAGGCTGAGGGCGAAGCCCCTCGAGGCTCTCCAACTCTCACCTGATGATTAGGAGAGGAGGCTGAATCACCACATAACGATGCCCTGGTATTTCCCTCAGTCAAGATTGTGCCTTACCTTCCTCACTCCATCCCACCAATGGACTTTTTCCAACACATCTGCCTCCCCACATGCAACCAGCTCCAAGAGGGCATCTGTGCCCAGAGGAGCCATGAAAGAGAGAAGCAGAGATTTTCCAGGAGTAGACATAGCTGATCCCATCAGATGAGGGACCAGAGGCAGGTGAGTGTTTTTAAATGTCTAATGCTTGCAGCTAATCTGGCAGCCCTGAAGTGGATATGGCCCTTGCCACAGGTCTCATGGATCATGTTCTAATTACTGTCAGTACAAGGACATGGGGTAGCACAGCTCAGGAAAACAGGAAAAATGTTTCTCCTAATGTACATGTCACAGGCACAGTTGATTTCACCCAATTTCAACATAGAGAACCTTGAACTCCATTGCAAGGACCCCTGAGCTTGGCAGTGCTATCCCTCCTTGGCAGCCACCTACACCTGGGATTTGAAGGGCTAGTACATAGATTTTCTGCTGGCTTTGTGTCACACTTGTATTTCACACCCACAGTACAAGACTCACAGAAACCCTCCTTGGTTCTGCTACTTTGTTACTGACACTTTCCAGGGGCAGTTCCCATGGGACTTTCACCGGACCTGACCCAAGGCAGTAGTCAACCAAATTTGCCCTCTGTTCAGAGCACTGTGCACCATTTTTCTGTTGAGCTTCACCACAGCCTTTGGAAATGCCCTAGTCTCCAATTCTGTGTGGTTTTATATTGTGAACATGGCATAAATGATCCCCGAAGCAGGACACTGAGGAAGGGCTGCATAGTTACCTCCTGGGAGATCCATTACTCTTCAGATTACATTAAAACCATGCTGGAGAAAGAGAAACAAGATATCAAGTGTGTCATTGTTTCCCAACGAATGAACAAACTCTAGGCTAGAAGTAGTAAGTGATGGTTTCTCATTCTGAGGTGAGAAGTTGCAAGCTCTCCTGGTAGCCCTAGAACACTCAGATGGAGTAGGCCAACTCTTGATGAACTCTAGTGTCAACAACTCTCCATCTCAGTCTTTGACCAAAGGATAAAACAGGACAAGACAAACATGGGCTTGGGTGGAACAGCTCAAACAGTGATGGGATTTCCCAGCAATACTGGTATAGAAATTGTCCAGGCAGATGCATATGCAGTAATAAAGCTGATGAAATAGCACATCTCAGAGCACTGGCAGTTGCTGTCATAGGACATGATGGGCTCTTTGTGCTAATGTTGGGGCTTCGGACATGAGTCCTGCAACAAATAGAAACTATTAGACTTCAGATGCTGATAGCAATATCTCCTAGAAAATTCTCCATAAGTTTTGGCTGAGCCTTTCAAAGTTTCAGATCATTTCCAGAGGAAATGAGGCTCCTGCCTCATACCCCATGCATGTAGTTACTCTCCATCACTCATAATAACTGCTGAAGCCATTCATTGCTGTCAGCCTAGCTTGTAATTGAAAGCAAAGCTCTTAGGAAAAGGAGGTCATGACAGGTTTTGCAAAATCATTAGCTGGGCAGAGGAGCAAATCCCTGCTAAGGCCCACCAGCAGTGTAAGTGAAGCTCTTCTTAGGTGTCAATAAATCTACAGGCAAGAGTGAGGTTAAGGACATTCCAGGAGAGATTCAGAAGAAAGTTTGCATCTTGTTAAATGCCAGAAAACCCACTCCTTGCTCAAGGTTATCCTCTCATATTGAATTGCTGGTGCCCAAGAAGGCATGTCTCTAGCTCCAGCTTTTCTTGTGGTTGTGGAGTTCATAACGTCTCTGCCTTGTGGGTTCTCTGATGTCTTATAAAAGATGAGTTCACATTGCCATTTCAGTACAATTCAATTAAAAAGTCAATTAGCCAAGATACAAAGCGATCGGCTTCATTAATTCTACTGTTTGTGGAACAGCACTGTTTTTGTTGCTGTTTTATTCTGCTGTCTTATTCTACTCTGAAATGTATGTAACTTTTCCTGCTCTGCAGTCCTAGTAGACACACGCGCAGGCAGCATGCAATATGTCTTCTTTCCAGGTTCAGCAGTTGAAAATGTTGGAAGGGATCAGCTCTAGGCAAGTCCCTACATGCTGCAAAACTCTTAAGCATTGTTAAATAACAAGCAGAGCTTTTAAGAACGTGGTTTTCAACTTCTCAGAAGGAACCACATGTCTTTCTGGATCACCTCGCCCTGTCCTCCAAGATTTTTGTTCACTTGCTGTGCATTTGGGTCTGTGTGGTATTTCCTAGAAGTGAGATGATGTAATAAAAAAATGAGTCTGAATTTTGTCAAATCCAAATTTTATGGACTTCTTTGCAAATTCTGGTAGGCTCATTTTAGCTTCAGATCATTTGTTTCAATAGGGAATGATCACAATGGGGAGGCTGATGGATGGTTGGCATCTGTTTACCCAGGAAAAGGAGATTTTAAGGAGTATGAAATTTACAGCTTTGTATTTATTGGTAATTAGATATCTCAGTGAAAGAATACAACATATATTGTTAGTTAGGCTCTGTTAATTTGTTCTTAACATTCAACTTGACTTATAAATTGAACTAGTTCTGGCTTTTAAAGAGATGAGTCTTTAAAAAGTGTCTGGAAAAACAAGTCTTCCCTGTTTAAATTAGGAATGTGCCAAATGACTGGCAGGTACTTGATATATAATTTAAATTTAAAAGAGGAAGAAACAGTTCTAGATAAAGATCTCCTGGGATATCTAGGGGAAATATATGCACCTATATTTAGCTTATCCCTGGTTTCAACCCCTAAATGCACATACAGCAGCACGCTCTTAATTTTTGAAAAGAACAGGCCTTGATCCTTTAACAAGCTCCACAAAGCTCCCTAATAAAGTTACATCCTTGTTGATTGCATATGTTCTCCCCAGTTCCTTATTTGATACAGAATGTTCACAGAGCCACAGATGTCCAGGAGTTGTTAGAGAAGGAAGTGGGTGGCGGGTGGTCGTGGATGGCATATCCTCTGCATGAATCCTGACCCTAGGGCTTTGCCATGAGAATGGAGGAGACAGAGAGATTACTCAACAGCAGAGGGGGACATGGTCAAAGTGTCTTGCTAGACCTCTGCTCTTTCAATCAACACAGAGCAGGCAGCCAGATTCAGACCTGTAACTTAGAAGAAATTTGTGTTAACTAAGATAGAAATTGCCTAGGACCTGTGCTAAAGCTGTCAAAAAGGCCAAATTGTAGAGCTGGCCATACAGGAGGATTTGTACAATGTAGCAAGACATCCCTGCTGGGGATGGAACACAGACCACAGTAACGAGGGGAGAAGAAATGGAAGACAAGCCATGGAGAGAAACTTCAAACCACAGTTTGTATATTGACTCTTGAAAACACTTTGCTAGAACTTGTGTGGAGAGAGAAGTTAAGATGGAGAAGATGGAGAGTGAAGAAACAAAACAGGAATGAGGTTTGGATCGAGGGTGAAGAGTTCAAATGTGCTGTTTGACTAGGGAGAAAGCAGAATGCAGGGAAGGAGAAAGTGTTTGCAGAATAGAAATTCATCCTGATCAGAGCAGCTTGTCACATTTTGCTGTCTACAAGGGCAAAAACTGAAGAAGAGAAAGTGAATAGATCTGAGCCAGCATGGGATGTGGGAGGACGGGTCTGTCTCTGGGACACAGGGAAGAAGAGCTGAGCTAACAACTATGTCAGCAAACATCTGGGTAGAGAGAGCAGGGAGGTGAGGCTGAGCCCACAGGGACTTTCTTACACACTGGCCTTAATAAAAATTATCAATGTTTTTCCTTTGACACCTGCAGGACCCACCAAGACACCACACCATGGAAGTCACTCACAGCAAACACTTCCTGAGTTTTGTTGTTTTCCTGATGCATTGCGTGGTCCACGAGGCAAGCTGTGAGAAAGGCAACACTTCCCCTCTGCACTTCACCCACTTCTTCTACAATGCCACCATCTATGAGAATTCAGCCCCCAAGACTTATGTGGAGAGCTACGTCAAAATGGGCATTTACAAGACAGACCCTGTGTGGGACATCAGATACAGAATAGCCTCTGGAGACAACACAGGTGTCTTTAAAACAGAGGAGCATGTGATTGGGGATTTCTGCTTCTTGAGAATAAGAACCAGGAGCAGCAACACAGCACTTTTAAACCGGGAAGTCAAAGACAGTTATATGTTAATAATTAAGGCCACAGAGAGCACCTTTGCCTATGAAGCCTGGGCCAAAGTCTTGATCCACATTCTGGACAGAAATGACTTGAAACCTCTCTTTTCACCCCCTTCCTACAAAGTGTCCATCAGAGAAGATACTCCTTTGAAAACAGTGGTCAGCATGCTTAGTGCCACTGATGCTGATGCTGGCCAGAATGCTGAGTTCTACTATGCCCTCAACACAAAGTCTGACCTATTCACCGTCCACCCCACTACAGGAGCAGTTATTACCACAGGCAGACTGAACAGCACTCATCGAGGCAGGCACCACCTGCAGGTTTTGGCTGTGGACAGAATGAGAAAAATCACAGAAGGGAATGGCTTTGGGAACTTGGCTAGTCTCATGATCCAAGTGGAGCCATCTGTGAGGAAACCTCCCTCTATCTCCTCAGTGAAGGTGACACCACCTGACTCAGATGAAGACTTTCTCTATGCAAGTCTGTCTGTAGAAAGTGGTGACTCAGAAGAAGGGATAGATTTGGTTGACCTTGTGGATGGAGATCCAGGAAGACATTTCAAAACCATCAAATCATACTTTGGGAGCACTGAGTTCATGCTTGTGTCAACCAAAGAGATCAACTGGCTACTTTACCCATTTGGTTTCAACCTCAGTCTGCAAGCCAAGGACAAGAGCAAGCCACCACTCTTCTCTTCTGTTAGAGTTATCCATATACCTCCCTCCAAGTATGTCTCTGCCCGGTTTGAGAAAGAAGTGTACCAGGTCCAGCTCAGTGAATTTTCCCCACCTGGAAGCCAAGTTGTTATGGTGAAGATCACACCAGTCTTCCCAAACCTTAAATATATTTTGAGACCCACCCCTGATAGTACAAGCTTTAAAATCAATCCTCACACTGGACTGATAACCACAGTCAGAGCAATGGACTTCCATGAGCAGACTCGTTTTGAGCTTGAAGTTACAACCATTAACAGTCACACATCCACAACTGTTGTCATCGACATCACTGACTGCAACAACCATGCTCCAAGTTTTAGTCAGTCTTCATACCACGGGGCCTTTGATGAAAATGTTCCTCCTGGTACTAGTGTCATAACAGTAAAGGCTACAGATGAAGATGAAGGAAACAATGGGTTTGTCACCTACACCATAGCTAATCAGAAGTCAGTTCCCTTTGTCATTGATCCTTACTCTGGCATCATTTCCACATCCCAGTCAATGGACTATGAGTTAATGCAGAGATGGTATCATCTGCGAGTGTGGGCATCAGACTGGGGCTCACCCTTCCGCCATGAAACAGAGGTGTACGTTTCCCTCATGCTGAGCAATGTCAATGACAATGCTCCTGTGTTTGAGAAGGCAAGCTGCAGCGGCACCATCCCGCAGGACTTTCCTGTTGGGAACCCTGTGGCTACAGTCTCTGCAATTGACAGTGATGAGCTGCAGCATATCAAATATGAAATCAAGTCTGGCAATGAGTTACGGCATTTTGAACTGAATCCCATCTCTGGAGTAATATCCCTTAGAATATCTCTGCGAGATCTTCCTTCTGAACAGCCACTTTTCTACTCTTTGAAAATAACTGCAACAGATGGAGAGAACTATGCTTTGCCAACATCTGTAAATATCACTGTGGTCAGCCAAGGTCTCCCTGTCAAAATGCACTGTGAGGAAACAGGAGTTTTGAAACAACTGACAGAAACTATCATACACTCTATTGAGTCTCAGTCTCAAGTCCATGGGCAGGATGATGAAACATCTCTGAACTTACACCTTATAAATCGTAATGCTCCAAAGTTTGATGACAGCTTTCCACGATCTATTGATATCATAGAGACTGTTCCCATTAACTCAACTATTGCTGACCTTTCAGCTATTGATCCTGATACTGGTTTTAATGGAAAATTGGTCTATGTGATCTCAGATGGAAATGATGACAGTTGCTTTACCATTGACCTGGAACTGGGTCTCCTTCAAGTCCTTTCTCCTCTAGATCATGAACGAACCAGCTTCTACATTCTTAACATTACTGTGTATGACCTTGGCACACCACAAAAATCATCTTGGAAACTCTTAGCTGTGAATGTGTTGGATACCAATGATAACACACCTAAATTCCCACAACGTACGTACTGGGTGGCAATACCAGAACATGTAGCAATAGGGACAACAGTAGCTCAACTGAAAGCAGAAGATGCTGATACAGATGACAATGGAAGAGTAAAATATTCTCTGTTAACCGCCACCGATAAGTTTGCCATTAACAGTGTCACTGGAGAAGTGACAGTTACAGGTGCCCTGGATAGAGAACTGTGGCCTTGCTACGTGCTGAAAATAGAAGCTAGGGACCAACCCAAGACAGGCGACCAGCTGTTCTCCATTACAGATCTTGTTGTGACTCTGGAGGATGTAAATGACAACACTCCACAATGCCTCCCAGCCCTCAACAATGTGAAGGTCCCAGAGGATCTGCCCGTGGGAACCATTCTCCTGTTTCTGGAGGCTTTTGACCCAGATGCTGGCTCTGGGGGTGAGGTGAGGTACAGCCTCATTAATGATGAGGAGATGATGTTTCATGTGGATAAGCTGACTGGTGCACTCCGGTTGGAGAAGGAGATGGACTATGAGAAGAAAGACTCTTACAATCTAACTGTGCAGGTCAGTGACGGTGGGAAGCCCTTCTCTCGCTCCTCCCTCTGCCACCTGGAAGTGAACATCCTTGATGTCAACGAGAACTTGCACCCACCACGTTTTGCCTCCTTTGTTTTCAAAGGCTGGGTGGAGGAGAACAGCCCTGAGGGCACATCAGTGATGATGGTCACGGCAAAAGATATCGACAAGGGGAAAGATGGAGAAGTTCAATATTTCCTTCGAGAGGGCACTGGCCTGTCCATCTTCCACATTGAAAAGGACACAGGTAATGACAGCTTAGTTTAATGGTGCACCTTAAAGGCTTAAACTACATGCTCTGTTTGGCCTGACTTTTTGACTCAATGGGACTTTTATATATTATCTCTATTTACCAAGTTCCATGCACTCAAGTCTTTATTTGTGCAGGGATGTATAATATGCATCCTTGTATCTGGAGAGGAGTAAGTGAGGTTTGTTGCCTTAGAATAATGGAAAATCACTGTCTGTCCTCTCCCAAAATACCAGGTTCTTCCCTTTCGCTTGTGTACCAAATTACCCTCAGCACAATCAAGCCCTCACCTTCCACACAATCTCACAGATGTACGAGTTTGGTGACAGAGTTTATGTCTGCAGCAAAGACCAGGAAGAAGACTAGTCACACAGACTGGTCCGACATTAAAAAAGTGGGCTGAGTTCCTTAAATCCCTCACAAGAATTTGCTGTCTCTCTTCTAGGCACCATCCGGACCACAGGACCACTCGACCGAGAGGGAACATCTCACTACTGGCTGACAGTACTAGCTCTTGACCTAGGAACAATTCCTCTGTCTTCCGTAACTGAAATTTATATTGAAGTCACTGATATCAATGACAACCCACCTCAGATGTCCAGACCTGTCTTCTATGCCTCTGTGATGGAGAATTCCCCACCAAACACATCTGTTCTTCAGCTTGATGCCATAGATCCAGACTCTAGCTCAGAGGGAAAACTGACTTTTCACATCCTAACTGGAAATCCTCAAGGGCTCTTCACCATTAACATTATTACAGGTAAGACTGACCCAACTCAGCATTTGTTTTTGAGGTTTTCAAGTGCCCAGATAATGTTACATATTGAATATAAACAGCCCACACAGCTGCCTTTGTCACACCTTCCTTCTGCAGCAGAAGTCCCAGCCTCCATATACACTGTGTGAGGAGGCTAAGGGTTGAAGCCCTCAACCTGAGGGCTGCTATTTGCACTCAGGTGACTCTTCAAGTGTCACAAATGTGCTATTTTGAAAGCCCTAAACAGAACCAAGAAGTTGCTTTTAATCTTCTCCCCTGTAAACAGCTACCCTATTGCAGAGCCTGAGCCAGGAAACACCCTTCTGGAGGTGACTATCTATTCTTGAGACAGACCGAGGTAGGATTAATAAAAATGAATCCCACTGCACTTAAAGACTCCACCTATTCTCTGGCACTATTACAGTAGTAAGGGTAGTAAGCCTCTTCTGCCATCTTCCTAGACTGTATCTTTCATCTGAGGATTAATTACCAGATCTTTCAGAGCCATCAAAAACTCACTGATGTTTTGTGTAAACAGCTTCCTCACACTATCCCAGCAGGGCTGACAATGGGCCAGTCTGGCAGGGAAAGTGTGCCCAGCCCTTCAGTCCATCAGCTCCTGGGAGAAGAGGGAAGGGAGGGCACAGAGCCTGACTATGAGAGGATTAATTGCATGACTTTGATCTCCTACAGATGATAAAAGCAGTTCACCTACTGCAGCAGGATTGAAGCCTGCTCTGATGAGAAAGGATCTGGATGTATTGAAACAAGTGCAGCTCTCATTTACATGTCACCTGTAGTGTAGTGGCTCTCTGTCAGTCCTATACAGCTGTCTGGGAAGGGGATGTTTAGGAAGATGTTATGCTGAAACACTAAAATCCTTCTGCTTGCAAGAGGTTCACAGGCTGTCTCTACTTGGCACCATATAGATACATCTAGAGATGTCATCTAACTCTGACCACTGCTACTCCCTGTTGTAGCTATCTGCACTTTCCAAAGCTTTTTAGCCAGGTCAGGGAATTGCTCTACATCCAACTTTCCCACATAGTCCACATGGCTCTTCACAAGTCAGCCCCATGAAGATCTTGCACAAATGCTTGGCTCCATGGAGAGGTGCTTTCAGAGGCCCTGTTTTAGAAGGCCACTGCCTTTTTGCTGGAATGTGGACTAGAAATGGTTTTCAGGCCACCGAGCTAGCTCCCCTCAGCTGCTGAGCTCCAGCTTGCACCCATGTACCCTGCAGGAAATTCAGACTTCTCTATGCTGCGGGCAAAACTTTCACCCCAGTGTGAGTGCAGCCCTACAAAGCCATGCTCTATGTTTTATAGTAAAATAAGGGAAACTGGCAAAATCCAAGAATTTGCTAATGACCCACCTCACCTCTAAGCCAACCCTCTAATTCCCATTTTAGACAAAAAAAAAGCTCTCTCAGGGATGAGTCATCTCCCATCCATCTCTCTCTACAGTTAGGTAATTTGCATGTGAAGAGTGATAAGCTTGTCAGTCCTGTAAGAAACTCATGAGCTGATCTTATCTCTTGGACAGTTGCTGAAGGTTGTCTTTAAACCCTGAACCTGGAGGTTGTTTAAGGACTTTCTTCCAAGCCTGATGAGGATTCAGTTATATGTTGGTTTACTTGCATGTCATCCAAAAGAAAAAATAATTACCTGAAAACATTGGCATAAACTGAGCAGTTCATATCTTCATGCTTACAATATCTAAAGACAAGTCATTTGCTACTACTGCCAGAAAGAGTATCACAGCTTGTCTAAATTTCAGAGCTGTAGGCACCTTATTGCAAACCCTGTGATATATTTATTCTGGAGGCAAGGACAAGCTAGTTGCTCCATTAAGTAGAATAAAAATATATTCTTTGGTCTTGGCCTCATAATGCAGCACTGGAAGATATACTGCTGGTCTTTCAGTTCCTAGTAATTCGCATCAATGCATCGCATCGGAGTTGTGTTCCAAAAAAGGGTTATCCCAGTGCAGTTCAAATCAAATTACTTAGATTTGAACAGGAGAAAAGAGAAAACGATGCAAGTATCTTAGCACCGTAGTGCTATTGGACCAATGAGGCTTATTCTGGGTTTTTAGGAGGACATGTCCTTAGGTTTTCAAATGCAGTAAATGCATCTCTTCTTTCACTACCTAGAGGAAATGATCACAATAAGACGTAGAAACATTTCAGTTCTTGAAATGCCAGAGATCTAAGATGACCCAGACTGCCAATAGTCCTTCCATGCCAAAGCCTGTAACAGCAAATAGTTTGAGTAGGCAGAATTGCTTATCTGTGATGAAGATGAATCTCTCTGTCATGTAATTTGAGGATAAACAATGACATTTCAAGAGGGAACCACAGGGGCTGTTGCTCTTAGTCACATGATTTGAGCAAAGGACAGGATAATTTGCACGTGTCAGGAGTTCCTCCAGCACTCAGATCAGAAAGAAAGCTCCTGCATGCAAGAGAAGACTGTGATCAAGGCCTCTCTTCTATCCCGCACTTATCAAAGGACAAATAAGTCACATTGGCACTAAAATAAGCCAGCGCATGAGGGACAGAGGCCAGCCTGGGTCTCCCCTAGTCAGAGCACTCCTGGTAGGAGCCCCTTGGAAAAGGAGGAGGTTTGTTCTCATCCTGCGCACTAACAGGAATAAGGTCCCAATTTACTGTTACAATAGGCACATTTACACCCAGAATAACCCTACAGAATAGCCCTGGATAATTATTCAGGCCTCAATGCCACACTCTTACAAGTAATCTATTTATGATTCTAGAACAGGCATTTGGTCCACTATCTTGACACAAGAGTGGGTTGGCCAGTGGACACATAGCGAGCAAGGTCCCTTGACTTCTCCTGAGGCCCTGGCAGGGAGACAAGAATGGCCATGATAACTGTCCCTCAACAGGGCTTGGCTTCTCCAGGATCCCTGAACTGCCACAGAAGGGCTCTAAGCTCTTCAAGCTCTCAGTTCTCTAAAGAGGGTGGAGAAAAAGAGGGAAAATAAATGAAAGGCTAATGAGAAGAGGGAATAAAACTATGTAGCAAGATGAAAGCTTTCTGCCATCGGCGATGGAATCTCTCCAACTCAGCCTGGCAGCTGGTGCAGAGCAGTGTTTGTGGGAGACAGAAAGACAGACAGATACAAGGAGAGATGGTAGGGTTCGGGGTATTCTTTTGCTGGAAAGGTTTTCAGCTTGTTTTGTGAAGGGTTTGCAGTCTATGATGCGAAGGGGGTTCCAGTCCAGACAGGACTGAAAGGAACTGGGAGGCTGTGGCAGGAAGAGTCACGAAGAAGCATTCATCCTGCCGAAAGGCTGTTTGGAGAATTCTTTTACCTTGGACTATTAATCTCGAGCTTTTATCTAGTACTTGTTCTTCTGGTGCTTCTCTTGCTGTGTCAGTGTCCACGGGCTTCCCCAGGATGCCTGTGGTTCCCAGCATTTCTCTTCATGGAAGGACATCAAGACACAGCCTGTTCGTTAAATCTGAGGGATGCTGCTGCTCCCCAAGCCAACGTACCACAGGCTACAATTGAGCAAGGAGTAGTGCAAAGCAGTGTCGGAACATGAGGGGAGAGGTGGTAGGAGGAGAAGAAAAGAGAAACAACAGTGAAACAATAGAAAGAGGATTTCAGGAGAATCACCTCTTCCCTTCTCAGGCTCTTGTGAAAGCTCCAGTGCCTGCAAACCTGATTCTGGCTATTTTAACTAACTTAGATTTTCCTCCCTGTAGCAAGGGCAAGGGGCCAGCAACCTCCACCCCAACCCTGCTCTTGCCAGCATAAGTTATTATTTTTTTGTTCCCTGACAACAATGCACTGTTAATTTTGCTGCTCCTGTTCCAACACGACCAGTTTTCTTCTTTCCCCTTTCCAGGCAGCAAGCAGGGGAATTGCAGACAATCCTTTCCCATTGCTGTACGTAGATCGGCTGCAAGAGTAGAGCTTGTGCCTGCCGGGATGCAAGCAACAGAATGGTTTGTTTCTGGACCTTCACGTGAATGCAAAGCTTGACTAATTGGCAAAGTACAATTAGGGCATTCAACAATTTTTTTCAGTCTCTGTAGGAGTCAGCAGAAACATTCAGGATCGCATAAAAGAACACAAATAAAGGAGAGCCACTTTATCGCAAGTCCTGTGGGATGAGCTGGCTGGTGTTTTCCAGTAAGGAAGGGTCTATACTGATAACACACACATGCACTCACAAAACATTCTCATTAAAAACTAAACATGCACATCCCGTCCTTGTAGGGGACAGCAGAAAGAACCAAGGAACTGTTCCTCCAGGCCACAAAAGCTGACAGCAGTTCTCCTTTAATAACAGTTTCCACTTCCATTTTAGCCCTCTGGCTCCACAGGGTGTATAACCAAGTAGCAACAAATAAAAAATATGCATTAATTCTGTCTGGCTTTTCTCAAGCACCACGTCCAATCCCCATCTCCCTGTCTTTGGGCGCTCAGCTGCCGTGTGAACACTGCCGGCAGTTTGTGCATCTTGGCAGCTGCAAAGAACCGTGGCTCTATACAGGAATGAGTGTGATTAAATGTTAACAACAAGAGCTTTCTGATCTCAAGGCAGAGTGGTAGCTGGCTCTGGAGAGGGGAACTGGGAGCTGTGATTGGGCACAGGGTAAGGGACAGAGGAAGTTTGCCTGGGGTCAGGAGGAGAAGGCAGCTCTTTGACTTGTGGATAAACAGATATGAAGCTAAACCCCAAAATGTCATCTGGTAAGACAATCAGTTAGGATATGGTACAAGTCTGCAAGAGAGTCGTCAGCTCTTATTGCCCAAGAGATCTGAGCATCTTCAGCACTACAGACATTCAAGATAGCCATTAAGTTCCAGTTCATCTGCCTTCACTACAGTACTTCTTCTCCATCTCTAGAAAGCCTAGCCCCGATCCTGCTTTCTCTAGTTTTTATTGTTAGGTCATGAAAGAATTTCAGGGTGTGGCTGGGCAAATCCAAATAATCACTTTAGAGTGGTTTAAGTTACCTTCCATCAGTTGGCATGCAGTAACCAAGGACAAACAAGGTATTGGTCTATTGCAACGGAATTTTGCAATCTAATAGACTATTGTCTATCCACAGTGTGCACACAGGTATCAAGTGGTGTTGTCAATATGTGTCCTATGGGCTTGCCAGGCCAAAATTATGAACCATGCCCTGACATATCTGGAGTTTTAGCCTTTGCTCTCCTATCCTCTTCAGCCTATTGGCAATGCAGACAGGAGCATTAGATATCGAAGTGAATCATTACTGCAGTTCCTTCTTTAGGCCCCTGTTAAGAAACCATTTCCATGTCTATCAAGAGTTTTGCTGCTATTGGAGTCCTACAGCCCCCCATAAACATGGGGGGTATTAAAAACTCATCCAGTGTGCTCTCATGCCCCTGCTGAGTCCTCTTTACCTGCCAAGATGTTGAAAGGAAGATTAGGAAGCAAAAATCCAATAATATCCATGACATAAATGCAAACAGAGTCTTTCAAACCATCTTGTCATAACACATTAAGGATTCTTGATTTACAATTGTAAAGGCATCAAATAAATGCTCAGTACAGCGGCTGGTGCCAAATACAAATAATCCCAGAGAACAAGTGAAAACAGTTAACAAAAGTCTTGTTACAAGTAGCTGCTCCTCTCTCCCTCCTTCAACTGCCTGGTGTTTCCTAAAGCCATTTCCAGTTTTCTCCTGCCTGTCACTCTCAGACAGCAATGCACCAAAGTATGATACAACTGAAAACAATACTAATAATTAAAATGTTTTGGCTTTGGAACAGAAATGAGAGCTAAGCTGGGTTCACACAACTGTGATTTACAAGTCTTTCAGGATGCACAAGTGCACGTGCTTGCATTGCTGCAAATGCCCACTCCCTCCCACGCAAAGCATTTCCCAGAGCAGCATCAGCTGCTGGATCACTGCTTGCTGCAGAGAGGAAAATTCACCCTGCTCTTCACTCATGTGAGGAAGCAGGACTTCCCTTCACGAGGGGTGAACACCATGATAACAGCAACTGCTGGGAGCCAGAGAAGCAGGGCACAGACAAAACCAGGCATAGGTGTCAGACTTGGTGACTGTCAGAAAATCTTGCATCATGTATACAATTTCCATGATCTGTAAACCAGTTGTGAAAATCGTCTAGAGCTGCTTTTCCACAGAGGTGAAGAGCCAAGGCACTTGATAAGGACTATTATCAAGCCAGACATGGAAGCACAAGCCTCAGCTCCACCCTTTCCACACTTCAACCTACTCAGTTTAGTCAATGACAAGCCAAAAAGAGGCAATTATGATTATTTGCTTTAAACGCTAGTTTCTTATAGCCACAGTTCCTTCCTGCTTCACCCAACCTATTCCCTGCGGTTAAACTAGTGCATATTTTTTAGAAATCCCTCAAATTATTAGAGGATTCATCCTGTGTCTCAGCAAGGTTTAATATACTGACATTATTATCAACTATGTACCTTATATTTAGCCTGAATGCATTTTTTTCTAGTGGTAAAATAGAAGATATTTCCTGAGACAGAAGATAAAATTTTGTCAAAACACTGTAAATTACAAAGAGCAAAGTTCAGCACTGGGAAAAACGGAGTTAAGACTTGTTAGGAGGCCAAACTTGTGCCAGTACCTGCAGAATGTTTTTTTTTACTTAGAGGCATAAGAAAAGTTCTGTTTTCACAGTCTTGGAGCCTTTCTCAGCAAATGCCTTGACAACCCTCAGATCACGTAGGCATCTAGTAGGTGTCCCCTCTCCTTCATGGTCTCTGTAATCAGAGGAGCAAGGGCAGCACGTAGGCACAGGGATTCACACTGGAAGTGGACATCATGCCCTCCGCAGGGATCTTTCTTTCTACTCCTCTGATCACAAACAAGACACAAAAGAGACCGGGAAGAGAGGCTGGTTTGAGGCACACAGGGACTGATGAGCTTTGGCTTACCTTGGATGCTGAGTTTTGGAACTCAAAGGGTTTCTTTTGTGGCAGGTCTGATTTCTACAACTTCATGGCAGCTGGATCGAGAATACAAGGCTGAACATATCCTAGAGGTGGGTAACAATGATTGTAATTAGCTTTATTTACCTACAGTTGTATTAAGTCCTCAAAGAGCTTTCCTTGCAAGTTGGAGCATAGAGAAAGAATCTCATCCCATCAGCTCCCAGCTGCTGGGAAACTTAATTAAATGGTGTGTGTTGCCCTAAGAGACAGCTGCAGCAATACTGCGGGGTTTATTATTTCCTTACTGAAGACTGGAGCAAAAGGCCTGTTCTGGAAGCTGTGGGAATGCAGGAAGAGGACTGAAATTGTCCTCTAGCAGGATGAATAATAAGTTATGGGGCAAAAAGCAAGCCAGCAAAATTCACCTTCATTTATCTCATTGTATCAGAAGTTGCTAGGTAGCTTTGTGTTACCAGTGCCCATCCTTCATGCCCTGAGCTATGTGTAGTTACAGTAGAGGGATCTTGAGGTGTTTTAGTTTATCAGGGTGATAGAGGATGATACGTTTCTCTCTGCAGTGCAGCATGCTGAGAGCATGCATAGGCATGGCGAAGTGAGGATGGAAGGTAACTTGCTAAGCTGCTGCCATATGAACATTTTCAGTTGTGTGACTCCTAATGGCCAGTCTCACCCACTGCCCAGAACAGCAGCAAGCAGGAGTCCTGCAGACTTGTCTCCCTGTGCACACACAAGCCTTGCACAGTGCCAGCTACAGACATCAGATTTTACCCTGCAGAGAGGAGCAGTGCTTCTGAAAACATTGAGACACAAACGCATATCTGTGCAAAACCCCTAGTGTAGTCATTGACCATCAGGATGAAGGCTAGTTGTTCATGTCCTAGCTCATGACAAAGAGCTCTGTCACCTACTCCCTTTGCTTGCTGGCAGGTGGCCGTTTCTGATAATGGAGAGCCAGCCCTGAAGTCCACCAGCAGAGTTGTGATACAAGTCCTGGATGCCAACGACAGTCCTCCCAGTTTTCCCCACAAGCTCTTCATGGTGCAGCTCCCTGAGAGAGATGCCTCAGAGATGCCACTGCCAGTCTACAGGCTGATCGCTTCAGACCGTGACCAGGGCCAGAACAGCCAGATCACTTACACCATTGAGGAAGAGGAGGAAGGGATATTCACCATCAACCCCACAACTGGCATGGTGTTTTCCAGGAAAGCTTTTCCTGCCTCTGAATACAACATACTCACGGTGAGAGGAGAGGGAAACAGAGAGACAATGGGAAGAGATGGGCATGGAGGGAAAGAGGAAAGGCTGCAGAGACAGAAAGGATAATAAAAGAGATGGAGAAAATGCAGCAGTTGGAGAAGAGCTTGAATGAGACAGACTTGGGTTACAGGGAGAGGAACTGGGAGGGAATGATGGAAAATACAGAAGGTAAGAAGCTATTAAAAATGGAGGATAAATTTAAAATTAACTGGTCAATCCACTCTCAGGCATGAACACAGTGATCCATGATCCCATATGGATGTGGACCCGAACCTGCACAGTCTTTTGTTTTCAGTGGTGCCTCCATTTGGCAGTCTGGCTAGGCCACGGCGCTTGGTTATAGGTTTAAAGCTCTCCTACACTGTGGGTCCTTGCAACGCAACTTGTGATCCAGGTCTCTGCTGTGGATTGAGCTTGGCAGATTTGCTTGATAGTTAAGATGAATTTTGGCTGTGTGTCTATACCTTGGAAACAGCGAGAGCACAAGCCACTGGGTCAGGATTTGTTCTGCGGGTTTTAGAGTGCACTCGAACATGAAACTCCTAGGGGGTAGGAGAAGGAGCTTCCCATGGGCTAAACCAGCCTTCTCCCTGACTGCATATGCATTTCCCGGCAGGTCAAGGCAACCGATGGCGGCAGCCCACCGCTTTCCTCCCACGTGCGGCTTCACATCAGCTGGGTCTCCCAGCCCAGCCCTTCCTCAGAGCCACTAGCTTTTGATGAACCCCATTTTAACTTTGCCGTGATGGAAACAGATCCTGTAAACCATATGGTGGGAGTGATCAGCATTGAAATGGGCCCCAGCCAAGTGTGGTTTAATATCACAGGTGAGACACAAAAATTAAGCCAGGGCAGTGGTGTCTGGGAGCATTTGCCCCAGCTCCCTTGGTTTTCAGCACTTGCATGCCTGAGCTAAGGAAGTTGTTTGCTTTAGGTGTATGTAGGTGAGCTACAGGGAAAGCTTTCTCATAGACACCAAAAGTCTTAAACAACCATACACAAAGCTGCCTGTCCAAGGGCTTCGGTGCCAAGTGCAATTATCTAAAACATTTTTTTAATGGCATTCTGGGACTTACCAGCATTTGAGGAGTTCTCCAGTGTCACATGAAAGGCAGGGCATGCCAGTCCCAGCTCCTTCTGGGAATCAAGCGACACTGTTGGTTGTGGTAAAACAGCCTATGAGGATCCAGGTGTCTGGATGGGTCTTGCAGACATCCCCTGTCTCTCCCTCCCTGCTAAATCCATAATCTGAACAGGGAGCCACGAGGGAAGGATTTCTCAAAGTGCTGGTCTAACCTAACAGGTGGGGCTCTTCCACCTCACAGCATCCCAGGGATGACTTGGACATGAAATGTGAAGAAGCTCTAGGGCCTCCTCCAAGACACGCTTGCCAATCAGTGCATGTGCAGAACTGGTCCTACAAATGAGGGCCAGTTGTGCCCATGTAACTTGGTGTTTTGAAGTGGTGCTCCAATCTGCCTTGCACAGTCTTTCCTTGACACTGCCTGCAGGGCTTGCCTTCACCAGACAAAGCCTTAATTGAGCGAGTGAATAGTTTTTCCCATTACTACATTAGGGCAGGGATAATGGTGTATAAATACAATTAAGCAATGTGAGGTACAATGCTACAGCGAGCAGACAATATCAGTGCAAGGCTTATCTGGCATGAGCAGTGCCTGCTTAGATTTGCAGAATTTACAATATATTCTACTGAATGTTATCCCATCACTTCCCTGCTGAGCACTGGCCTGTATGCTTTACCTCATCTTTACCAGTTCCTAGTGCACCAGGTGCTACTCAGGGCTCTCAGGGTTTCTATACTGGTGGAAAAGAACAGGATTTCATTTTCCCTGTTAGGGAAGCAAAGCATCACAGTAGTTGTCAACTAAGAGGGTGATGCAGAGATCCAGGAGCCTTCAGCATCTCATTTAAAAACTCACCTTTCCCAGTCCATGAAGGCCCTGTCCCTGGGGTGGATGATGTCTGCAAAAAACTCTGACAAAGCAGCATCTTTCTTTATCTCTTTCCTTTCCTGGGTTGCTCCTTTCCCTTTGGCACCATGCAAAGGGAGTCTTTCCCTCTTTTCTCAGAGAAAGGCACCCATGGGTCTCTCTTTCCCTCTGTCTCTGCTTCTTTTTATCTCCTTCCCAGCAGGAAAGTGATGGACCAGACTGGCAAACACAACATTCCTCCCACAAGGGAACATGTGTAATTTAACAACCAGAAAATATTTTCCCAGATGGTAAGAAAATAAAGCACAATCTAAAGCATCCCAAAGCAAGGAAGGGAGAAGTTGAGACCTAGGATAAATTGCAGAAAACTACTCCTACCTCTCTGTATCTCAGAAGAGCATAGAGGTTTTTCACATGCAATAGAGAGCTAAGAGGCCACCAGCAAGCAAGGCATGAGAAAGGAGCTTCCCCGCCAGGGCTGAACAGCAGTATCTTGAGGGACAGTCTTCTGCTGCTGAGCTGCTCAGGCCTGTGGTTGCCTGCACTAAGCAGCCATCTGGGTTAGAGTCAACAGGCTCTGCTCACCCTGGAGGCATCATCTGCCTCCCCAAGTGTTCAAGTATTGGGCTTCTTCAAGTAGCTCACAGGCTCCCAGATGTGTCAGTGAAGACTATTGCTGATATGCCCACAGTGTGACCTTGAATTGGAAACCAGTAAGAAGGTTGTTCATCCCTATAAGTCACTGATCCATTATAAGCTCGTGATGCTACATAGCTGGAGACCTTGTGGAAAAAAAAAACCAATGTTCAAATGGGCCTGTTGCAAATCTAGCCAAGGCATCATACGCAGACATGCATCCTTTCCCCTTCTCTCCTCCTCCTCATTTTCTCTAATTCCCCTCACCTTCCCTTTTGTACTTCTTTGTCACCATATGTGACTACCTCTTTGTCTGCCTTCTCCATGTCCTCCCTGTCTCCTGTGTCCATCTATCACACTTTGTATTGAGTTCCCAGATCTGGGGAAACCTCACCTATGGCACTGTCTCCAGCCTAGCTGTGGCCAAAGAGGTGCAGCTAGAGTGAACACCTACACATCCCCATTCAGGGTGTAG
This sequence comes from Ceryle rudis, assembly GCA_033439905.1. NCBI lineage: Eukaryota > Metazoa > Chordata > Aves > Coraciiformes > Cerylidae > Ceryle > Ceryle rudis. The sequence goes on along the minus strand of JAAGNO010006637.1, from coordinate 35,378 downwards.
TGACTGGCATGCCACATATCCATGGCTAGACATGAGCTCCACGTGTGGTTTGTGCATGGTGTGTCCAGATGGGAGATCCTCATCCTTTGTATCTCCAGGCAGCTTCTAGAATCCCTTCCCCTGCAGAGACTGCCAGGCCCTGCAGCTTGCTCCAGAGAGGAATCTAACTGTAACTGCCCCCCCACCCCCCATTTCCTTTTCTCATCTCTCTCTTATCCCAGGTGGAGATGATGACATGGATTTTGACATTGAAAAGAGTACAGGCAGCATGGTTGTTGCAAGAGCCCTTGATGCAAGGAAGAAGTCAAGCTATAACCTGACTGTAGAAGTCACGGATGGGTCCACTACCATCAAAACCCAGGTAAATTTTTATTTCTTTGGTAGACACCCCATCTAAAGTGAGTATACATTGAAGGGAAGTTTTCTTCTGACTCTGCTGAGCTCTGGATCAGATGCCAGGCACAAGAATCTCCTTCCACTGTGATCTTACATTATATAGCCAAGATTTTTTTTTTTTCCTGTTGTTGGAAACACAAGCAGTCTAAGAAAGTCTGGGCCTTTCCTGTTAATCACAGCTAGCACACAAGAACACATCTATGCCACCACCAGCCAAACTGGGGTAGCAAGTTCACACTCTCAGACCTCAACTCAGTCTTAGGTGCTCAGGCTGAACTACAACATGGCTGGAACAACATGCTAGGACATAAAAGGAAATACTTATGCAATTAGATCAGGCTTGGGTCCATGGTACCATGTGAAGGGGTGCTCCTGGGACTTGCTAGTCTGTATAAAGCCAGCACAGACCTCTGAAAGAAGTGAGGTGAGGCCCTACCCTGTACGTACTGCACCATATGCGTGGAGCACTGATAACACATAGCGGCAGAGATACTGTGTCCTCTGGCCACAAGAAAAGCAAGTGCTGGTGAAAGAACTTTGGTCTCAGGCATGTCCCTGAGCCTCAGTTAAAATGGCTGCTGAGATTTGCTCATCTTTACCTACCCTCAAGAAGGGTATTCAAGGCTGGATCTTTCACCAGCCATTTTCTCTGCACAAGAAGCAGACAAAAATTCATCCCTCACCACACAGGAAGACCTAGAACCTGAGTGATGTAAGTCACCCATCGGTGACGGTTTTCATGGGAAATTCACTGCAGAGGTTTGCAGGGGATGATGAGTAAGGATCACTGCCATTCCTGCAAAAATGCAGTGTCAACTATCTTCAGGTATTGTTCCAAATAAATAAACAAAGCCCCACCTTGCCCGATGTACATTCCCTGCCACTTGCATCCCAAAGTTTATTTTGGCACTCAAGGCAGCTAGCAGATGTTAGAAAACCTGCTTGTGCAAAACACCCATGACATGTTCGGGTTTGCTAAAGGAAGCAAATTATTACACTCAGTTGGGACTTCCTAAGATGCAGTGAACACATCAGTAAGGGGTGAGGACAGTCAGGGTAGGAGACCAAAATGAAGAAACCAGGTGACGTTGCAGGCAGGATTCAGGCAGGCCCTTCACAGGGGCTTGATGTTAAATACAGTGGGGAAGGTTTGGCTAAAAAAGTGCAGACCACAAACTTTGCGTATGCGTTTTTCTATACACATGCTGTGCTTGAGCTGAGCCAGCCCCTCCCTTCCTTTACCAAACATCCCCCTCTGTCAGCTTTCTGGTGTGTAATTAACAAGGGCTGGTGTGGAGGCACCAGCCAAAGCTGGCACCACAGCTGAGCAACTGCTGCTTTTCATGGCAGACTGTGATGGTTTCCCCTTGTGCCAAGTGCAGTCACATTCAGTCAGAATGTTTTGCCAGATTGGAGAGATTAAATAAAATGAGAGGAAGAAAATGAAAATCAGTAAGGAAAGGCACAGCAGGAGTTTGTTTGGAGAATGACAAAAGGGGTTCCAGTCACCATGGATGGCAAAGTACCAAGAGTTGGAAAGCTGTAACATTTACAAGGCTTAGAGTTGAGTTACATGCAAGAGGGGATAGTAGGTGAGATTTTACATGGCTGTATAAGTCAGATTGCTCCTATGTCTCTGCTGCCCTCACAGGCATTTATTCATGTGATTGACATCAACCAGCACCGTCCAGAGTTCCTGGAGAGCCATTACGAGGTGAGGATTCCTGAAGATACTCCCTCAGGGAGGGAAATCCTTCAAGTCACTGCAACAGACAAGGACAAAGGCAAGGGGCTCATCTACACCATCCATGGCAGCATGGACCCCAAAAGCACAAGACTTTTCCAGTTGGATCCAAGCAGTGGTGTCCTTACAACAGCAGAAGGCTTCAGTTCCCAGCTCATGCCTCAGCACACCCTAACAGTGATGGTGAGTCCTAGCCAAACCCTGCTGAGTCCATCAGCTTAGCCAGGATATATGGGTCACTGGAGAAGTTAAAACTGGTTCTAGTCTTTGAGGGAGGATTTGTCTGAAACAACAGGGAAGTGGAAAACAGTGTGTTAACCTTTGTTATATAACCATCCTGGATAAATCCTCTAACCATGTGCTGAGCCAATCACCTGCAAGTTTCATTGGAGGGCCACTGGATTCTTACACAAGAAAACACAGTGAATAATTGTTAATGTTTGTTTTCAAGTTCAAGGCTGAGATTTAGTGCTGAAACTTACAGGCTCATTCCCATCCAAGACGCTGGTACCACTGAAAAATGCCACCTTCTGTAAGAGATCTGATGAGCTACTTAGCAGCCTGGTGCAGAGGCAAGGCTGCCTGCTCCTTGGGTGTGACCATACCTGCTCTTCCTCTGTCATTCAGGTACGAGACCAGGAGGTCCCTATCAAGAGGAACTTTGTTCGAGTCATCATCCATGTAGAGAACTGCAACCTTCACCCACCGCAGTTCAGCAGCATCCATTATGAAGCAGAAGTGCTGGACTCAGCAGTGGTAGGCACAGAGGTTATACAAGTCAGAGCCCTTGATCAGGACCAAGGAGCCAATGCTGAAATCCACTACTCCCTTCAGGCAGGTGAGAGCCACTCAACAAGACAGTAGAGACTATGAACAGACCTGTATTTCCATACTCTAGCTGGTGGCCAGACAGCTGACCAGCTTTCTCTAGCTGTTGCTAAGAAGAGTAAATGGCTGCACAGTTCTAAAATGTGTTTTCCTTACTATTCAGAGAAAATCTAGAGCAAGCAGGTAAATTCCATGTTATGGAATATTAGCATTTTTCCTTAAGATGACAGTTCAATTTTGAGTCACTAGTCTACGAAAAAATGTGACTGGACAAGTTAGAACAATTTAAAATCTGCTCTTCTCATCCACGGGAACTGAGGGAGGGATCCCTGTTCAGTTGTTAGGCAAAGCTAGTCCTATTCCCACTACAGTCATCAGCATTTCCATGATTTCTAACAAGAAATACATCCTCAAGGAATGGTGAGCACCCTCTCAGCATCAGTTGATGGTGGGTTTGGGTCATACAAACTCAGTGGACAAGTGTTTTATCATTCATTCTAAAGGTTAAAATTTAAATACTATGGCTGTGCCAATCTGCCTATTTAGCAGGTAAATTCTTCACAGGAGGCAAGCCATTCTTTGCTGCATCTTTCACACTGCAATTTAGATCAAGGACTGAGGAATTTAATTGCTCCTGAAATATTGGTAATTATAAGCATGACAGGGCTTGAAGGAACTAGCAGAGTCTGTGCTACCATGTTCTTCAGCACACAAGACAAAAGCTTCAAAAACACATGCTCTGCCACCACTATATATGATCAAATTAGAAGGGCATTTATCTCTACATTTTGATTGATTTCAAAGTTAGCTTGTACATCTCAATGGGTTCATTGTGCTTAGAATGAAAGTTATTTAGAATTTATCAAAGATTGTTGACTCCCAGTGAAAACAACAGGTGTTAATTAGGTCTGAAATCAGGAGCATGTATGGAAAGGAGATATAGAAAACCAAAACCAACAGGGTGTCCACATTCTTCACTTTATAATTTCTTTTCTTGCAGGTAACGGGGAAGGTTTCTTTAGCATCGATCCATATTCTGGAATTATTACTGTTGCCCAGAAACTGGGCCCATCCAGACAGGAGCGATTTACTCTTATTATAAAAGCAGAAGATCAGGGCTTCCCCCAGCTTAAAGATTCTGCTACAGTACATGTCCGCATTAGACCCTCAGATCAAACCCCTCCAAAATTTCAAGAGGCTGAATACATCACAGAGATCAGTGAATCCACTGCTGTTGGCTCTCCTCTGATCCAGGTTTCAACTACAAGCTTGTCACCAGTCAGCTATGAAATAAAAGATGGAAATGGAGATGGAGTGTTCTCCATAAACTATCAGTCGGGCCTTATTTCCATTCAGAAGAGCTTAGATTTTGAACAGGTATCTTTTTACCAGTTGAAAGTCCGTGGTACCAACATGGCTGGAGCATTTATGGACACAATGGTACTTATCTATGTCATAGATGAGAATGACAATGTTCCCATCTTTGTTCAACCTTCATTCATCGGCTGGATTATGGAGAATGCTCCATCACAAAGCATGGTTCTGGATGAAAGCAATGCTCCCCTCGTGACCCATGCAACAGATGCTGATCAAGACTCCAATGCTCTCCTAGTCTATGAGATTTTGGAACCAGAGGCACTGAAATATTTCACAGTAGATCCCAGCACTGGGACACTGACCAGTCATACTGATATAGACTATGAGCTCACTCCAGTTTTCCACTTCAGTGTACATGTGCATGACAGTGGAACTCCTAGTTTATTTGCATCCAAGCCAGCCAAGGTCACAATCCACATTAAAGATGTGAATGATTCACCTCCAGTCTTTTTGAAAGACACTTATGAGCTTTCTGTCTTGCTACCTGCCCACCCAGGGATGGAGCTCTTGTCAGTGCAGGCAAAAGATGCAGATTCGGAGGTGACCTACAGCATCATGGAAGGGAATATTGATAACGCTTTCTATATTCACCCATTCACAGGACTGATCTCCATTCTTAATGCTACTGGCCTGAGAAGCTATCATGAACTCATAGTCAGAGCTAGTGATGGCTTGTATAAGACTACTGCTCTGGTTAGGCTAAATTTAACTCAAGCACAAGGTAGTGGCTTAAAATTTGATCAAGACATATATACAGCAACTGTGATGGAGAACTCTACAGATGAGAAGACACTCACTGTTCTTGGAGTCAAGGGATACCAGCTAAATGAACCCCTTTTCTATTCACTCTTGAATGGCAAGGAAAGATTCAATATGATTCAGGCATCTGGAGTACTCCAGACCAAGGGTGTGAAGTTTGACCGTGAAGTACAAGACATGCACGAGGTAGCTGTGGAAGTAAAGGACAATAGGAAACCACCAAGAGTGTCTCAAGCCACAGTCAAGGTTTATGTAGAGGATGTGAATGACAACCCACCACAGTTTGAAAATGTGCCATATTACACCTCGGTGCAGGAAGGCACAGAGCCAGGTGATGTACTTTTTCAAGTGTCAGCAACAGACAAAGATATAGGGGACAACGGAGCCATTACCTATTCATTTGCAGAGGACTACAAATACTTTTGTATTGACCCCTACCTAGGGGACATCTCACTGAAGAAGCCTCTTGATTATCAGGCTTTAAATAAATACAGCCTCCGAGTCATCGCTAAGGATAAAGGCGAACCACCCCTCCATGCTGAGGAAAAGGTTGTGATCAGTGTGAGGAACAAATCCAACCCTTTATTCCAAAGTTTATACTACCGAGTGAAAGTGCCGGAAAACATCCCCCCGTACACATCTATCCTCCACATACAGGCTCGCAGCCCTGAAGGCTTGCGCCTCATCTACAACATTGTGGAGGAAGACTCCCTGAAACTGTTCAACACCAACTTCAAAACTGGTGTCCTTACTGTAACAAGCCAGCTGGACTACGAGCTAGAGACAAAACACACATTCACCGTTAGAGCCACAGACACAGCGCAAGGATCCTTTTCAGAAGCCAGAGTAGAGGTGGAGGTAGAGGACATTAATGACAACCCACCTGTATTTTCTCAGGTCATCTACACGGCATCTGTCTCGGAGAGTTTGCCACCACAGACCCCGGTTGTACAGCTCTTTGCTTCTGATAAGGATTCAGGCAGAAACAAAGTGGTCTCCTATCAGATCTTGGATGATGGTTCAGATGCTACCAAGTTCTTTAACATTGATGCCAGCACAGGGCAAATAATAACAGCTCAAACACTCGATTATGAAAAAACCCAACAGTTTTGCATGAAAGTAAGAGCTGCAGATCATGGAATACCTCCACTTAGCAGTGATGCCCTAGTAATTGTAGATGTGACAGACATCAATGACAATCCCCCTGAGTTCAGCCAGCTTCAGTATGAAGCAAAGATAAGTGAAATGGCTACGTGTGGTCACATCGTGCTAAAAGTCCAGGCCCTGGACCCTGATAGCGGAGACACCACCCGACTGGAGTATGTGATACTCTCAGGCAATGACAATAGGCATTTCACTATCAACAGCACTTCTGGAATAATATCCATGTTCAACCGCTGCAAAAAGGACTTGGAGTCATCTTACAACCTCAGAGTTTCTGCTTCAGATGGAGTTTTCAAGAGTACCGTGCCTGTGTATATCAATACCACAAATGCCAACAAATACAGCCCCTCTTTTCAGCAGAACATGTATGAGGCAGAGTTGGCAGAAAATGCTGAGATAGGTACCAAAGTGATTGAGCTGCTGGCTATTGACCCAGATGGTGGCCCATATGGCACCATAGACTATACCATCATAAATAAACTTGCCCATGAGAAGTTCTCCATAGACAATAAAGGCCATATTGCCACACTGCAAAAACTGGACAGGGAAAATTCAACAGAGAGAGTCATTGCCATTAAAGTCATGGCCAAGGACGGGGGTGGGAAGGTGGCATTCTGCACTGTCAAAATAATCCTTACAGACGAGAATGACAACCCACCTCGCTTCAAAGCCTCTGAATACACACTGTCCATCCAGTCCAATATAAGCAAAGGCTCCCCTGTTATCCAGGTACTGGCTTATGATGCTGATGAAGGTGCAAATGCAGATGTCATTTACTCTGTTGACTCTGTGGAAGATGTGGCAGAAGACCTTGTGGAGATCAGTGCTGCCACTGGGATTGTTAAGGTCAAGGAGAGCCTTGTTGGTTTAGAAAACAGAGCCTTTAACTTCAAGGTGAAAGCTGAAGATGGCAGACCCCCTCACTGGAACTCTCTTGTCCCAGTGAATCTTCAGATTGTCCCCAGGGAGGTGACATTGCCAAGGTTTTCTGAGCCCCTTTATACATTCTCTGCATCTGAGGATCTTCCAGAGGGATCAGAAATAGGGTCAGTCAAAGCTTTTGCAGAGGATCCCATCATATACAGCCTGGTGAAGGGAACCACTGCAGAAAGTAACAAGGATGAGGTGTTCACACTGGATGAACAAACAGGGGCTTTGAAAATCAAAAAGGCCATGGATCATGAGACCACCAAGTGGTACCAGATTGATGTTATGGCTCACTGTTCACATCAAGAGACTGAGCTGGTTTCTCTGGTCTCTGTGAACATCCAAGTGCAAGATGTCAATGACAATAGACCTGTTTTTGAGGCAGATCCCTACAAAGCTTTTGTCATGGAGAACATGCCATCAGGAACCACAGTCATTCAAGTGACAGCTAATGACCAGGACATTGGAAGCGATGGACAGGTGACCTACAGTCTAGAAGCAGAATCTGGCAACCTCCGAGGACTTTTCACCATTGATGGTGAGAGTGGGTGGATCACCACACTAAAGGAGCTGGACTGTGAAGATCAGGAGATCTATCGGTTTTATGTGGTGGCCACTGACCATGGCAGGAAAGTCCAGCTCTCTTCCCAAACCCTGGTGGAGGTCACAGTCTCTGATGAAAATGATAATGCTCCACAGTTCACCTCAGATTTCTATAAAGGATCAGTAATTGAGAATGCAGAGCCAGGTCAGGTTGTTGTCACACTGAGTACCATCGACGCTGACATCTCTGAGCAGAACCGTCGGGTCACATGCTACATAACTGGTGAGTTTTTCCTGACTTTAAATCTTCAGTGAGCAAGAATAGATCCTCACAGTGAGAATCTGATACCCTAGCAGAATATCATTACAGAAATAGCATCGTACTGACAGTCCTGTGGAAGCAGGAGATGAAGTCCGAGCTCTGTCATGAGCTGGACTCCAGTTAAATGAGTCTGGGCTATCCAAAACTCTTTAGTAACTAACTGCAGTGGGTGGAATTGTCATTATAGTGACTGTCTCACCACAGAATCTTCCTACTTACTTGGAAATAAATAAATAATATATCTAAGTAATTACACAGTACTGTAGATAGATTTAGTTACACTTTCTTAACAGTGGAATAATTAAGACAGTGTAATTGTAATACCTCTTGAAAGGATGAAGAGGTGGTACAGCAGAAGGAAGGTTTTTCTCACAACAGATACCATGATCTGTATTTTAAGTTCTCTGACCCAGCTTTTTCTCCCACAAACAGTGTCATCAGCTTACACATCACACCTATGTGTAGCCTGCCTGGTTTTTTTTTTAATAACTATATATGCATACAGGATCCAAAACTTTCCGGTATTAAGTGTGTTTCCTGTGAAGATGCTTTGCCTCTGACTTAAACATGTAGACCTCACAAGGCTGCAGTTAACCACTCTGCAGACTGGTGGAGATTTGAGACTGCCACGTCAATCTTACTGAGGCTTTTGGCGAACATGACATGCTAAAGATGACTCTTGCATCCTGAAACATCAGTTGTGCCAACTAAAAATAATCACTGCTGTAAAACAACAAAAATGTTACACTGGAATGTTAGTTGTGTGTCTGCACAAGTAGAAGCTTGATTTTATAGTACTTTTTGACCCCAAAGGGTCTTTCTCAGACCTGGACAGATACTTCAAATTAAAAAGTTTGTTCAAACTCAGAAGAGGACCCTTCAGGGTCAAAACGTTTATCCAGATCATGCTGTATCCTGTTGTCTGTTATTGTAACCATCCAAAACAGGGAAGGAATGCTGGTACTTTCAGTTGGTTTATGGCACGCCTACGTGTTTGAAAGCCTTTGTGAGGAAAGATTCAATCCATTTATGTATTCATATTTCTGCCATCTTAAAGGTAGTAGTAACTTCCAGCTACTTTATACCTGAGAGAATGCACACTTATGTGAATGATAAATACCATATGTCCTCTCTACTATGTACTTAGAAGCACAGGACAAACTCTACCCATAACCATATAAACACAACAGCAGCGTAGAGCTGCAGCAGAAGAAGGGTGAACACAGAGATGAGCTTCCTGCTGTTCCCATGCACAGTGATTTCAAACACACAGAAGCTACATCTGAGCACAGACTGGAGTCTTACAGCATCAGAAGAAGGGCTTGCAAAGGTTTTGTGCCTCCAGATTCACAACCTCATCACTGCAGTGCAAAAGAAAGCAGAGAGTGAAATTCATTTACCTGGTTGTGTGAGGCCCTTCAGAGTCTAACACAAACAAGCCCTGCAGCCAGCTCTCTTCATTGTCTCCCATTACCTAATGTGCTCCCTCCTGCCCACCAGCGTGGGTTCAGCAGAGGACACCGGCTTCTTGCCAGAAGAGAAGGATTCTCCAGGGGAAGCATTTAAAATCTATTCTCTGGATCATCAGCAGGATTGGTATAAATCTGGTGGACTGTAGAGCCTGCCCAGTCTGGATTTACCTGTCTCTTGTTATTTGGCTCTTACAGAATCAGAAAGCAGTCCCAGAAAGCACAGCTATATATTAAATACATCTATAGGTTAGAATGAAGTACAACTATACATAGTACTGTAACAATAAGATCCAACCAATGTCTGCAGGGTATTTATAACCCTCAGATCCCTTTAGGAACATGCACCAAGAAAGACTGACACACTTCAGGAAGGTGAGACAATGTGGTTTTGAGGCAATGAATATGCACATCTGCAGAGCATTACCAAGACATTTTTGCAATCAAGAGTTGTTTCCTCCTTCCAGTATAATATGTAGACAGTGAATAACAGAAAAAGGGAGGGTAGCTCTCAGCTGTGCAGTGAGGTAGACCAGTATCTGGCCTTACCTACCTGATGACACCAATACCCTCTCTGTGTCACCACCACAAGTCCTTCAGCTCTCCTAAGGGACCAGCAGTGGACACAACTATAACCCCTTTCCTTATCCCTCCTGATTTTCAGCACTCAGTAAATGCCTTTTTTTCCTCTCCTCCTGCCCCCTTCTAGAAGGGGATGTACTGGGACAGTTCACAGTTAACCAAATCGATGGCAAATGGACAATTTCTACCAAGAAGCCTCTGGACAGAGAGGATGCAGAGAAATATCTCCTCAAGGTTATGGCCTCCGATGGGAAATTTCAGGCTACCACTGAAGTGGAAATTTTTGTTCTGGATATCAATGACAACAGCCCTGAGTGTGGCCAGGTAAGACATCTGTCCTGGGACATCGGGGGCACGAGGGGAGCAGCTGGGAAGGAGAGAACACAACTGGAGGGAAGAAAGAACAGAAAGAGCATGTTAAGAGGGTTTGGCTTGTGATAATTCTTCTCACACGATACTGTTGCTTTGATTATGCTTAGCAATTTTAATTAAGCTGCATGTCAAGCAAGAACATTAAATCTAGCCTTCAAGCATGTTTGCCAGCAGTAAGTGAGTATCTAAGCATTATGAAGGATAATTTTTGGAGATAAATAACGCCAGGAAGCCTCCTGGGTAGGAGCATGTAAATTACTGAGTTTTATATCCTGCTAAGCTGAGAGATTCCCATCAGGAGGCTTGTTACTGGAGAGAGCTGATCACTGGTATGGATGTTACCCACGTTGAGAAAGAACAGAGGTGGTGGCTGCTTCCCAAAGGAGATTCAAAGGTTGTGTGAAATGAGCTCACTGGTTGCAGTTCACAGCCTGGCAGCTGGCAATGTGACGCACACTGTGTTCCCCTATAAGCCACATGGTTTATCCTTCTCTATGATGCTTCTGCTAGTCCCTTCCTCCGCATAAGGGATAAAGTAATTTTGGACACAGCTCAGATGTCAATGACACCTTCTGTCCTTGCCAGATATTCTACACTGGGAGAGTCTCTGAAGATGCTCTGCCAGGTGTCTTCATTTTGAAAATATCAGCAACTGACCCCGACATCGGCAGCAATGCCCAGATAACATACAGCCTCCATGGCCCTGGTGCAGAGATGTTCCAACTGGGCCCGCACACAGGTGAGAGATGGGCAGTGGGATGCTTTTTATCCTCACCCACTCCCAAAACATGCCAGCTTCCAAGGTGGCTCAATACTTAGCTCCTCTTGAGCAAACAAAAGGACTGTTTGTTCCAGCTCTCCCAAGCTAGGAGGGGATGGCAAACAGGCAGGTTTATTGCAATAAAGTATAAAGGAGAGTGAGCTCTGCATCTTCTTGCTCAATTCTTTACATACATTGGCATCACTATTGTTACTGACAGACTGTTACTGGCAGACACTATTACTGACAGCCACAGTCTCAAGGAGGAAAGACCAGCAAGTATTTGGCTTGAGCCAAAGACCCAAGTCCTGAACTCTAAAAACCATCTTATCAAGTCTTGGGCAGCAAATTTGCCCAAATAGGCACGATGATCATTCTAGAGATCACTTGGGGTTCATTACACTGCAAAAAGCTTAGTGCAGCAGGGTTTATAAAGGTGCTTAAAAGTACAATTTATTTATGAGCACTTTTATCCCATGACAACATCCCTTGCATGAAACTCAGCCCAACTAGCAGAACTCCCCATGCAAAGCCCTGACAGGGCCCTGGGTGGCAGCGATCCGAGAATAGCCCCAAGCAATGTGGTGTGGACACATCACCACTGTTAGCCAGATTACAAACAGAATTCAAATCAGGTCTGTTGTCTCCCATGGTTCATCCAGGGAGGCAGTGTGCTTGAACGTCTCTGAGCTCTCCTAGGCTGTGGCTGCAGTTGCAGGAGACAAGACCATCACCTGTTCTTCCCAACAGGGGAACTGACCACATCTGCACCTCTTGACCGTGAACAGAAACCCACATACCAGCTCGTTGCCAAAGCGACAGATGGTGGAGGCCGTTCCTGCCAGGCAGATATAACACTGATAATAGAAGACACAAATGACAATGCACCGAGATTCTTCCCCAGTCACTGCACTGTGGCTGTTTTTGACAACACCACAACAAAAACACCCATCGCTGTGGTCACTGCCAGGGACCCTGATGAAGGTGAGTCAGAATGGGATTTCTTTTTTAGTAGAGTTCTACTAAACTTTGATGAAGTTTGAAACCTAGGGAAGGGCTACAGCAATGGGCAGATGATTGATCCTGATGAAGATGTGACTGGATTTTATCACTGACACATTCCTGACTAGCAGGCTGGCATCAGCATTTTTGTGACCCTGTAGGAAGTGCAATATCTGTAGAAACACGCAAAGATGGACTTTGAGGACACGCTCAGTAACTGTAACCATGATGCACAGTGCAAACTGTGACACACTGTTTCTCTGGAATCCAAGCTGGACAGAAACTTTACCAAAGATAGAGATTGAGACTGAGCATAAGAAGGAAAAAAGGAAGTTTAGATCTGATGGGGTAGATGATATGGACACATAGTTCATAATGCATTAATAAATAAAACCAGCAGCATTCCTACCCATGAATTAATGGAGCCTGTCCCTTATCCTTCCAGGTCTCAATGCTGAGGTGATCTATTCTCTGTCTGACTCTGCCAATGGACACTTTTCAATTGAAGAAACCACAGGAGTGATCCGTTTGGAAAAGCCTCTGAAGGATTCACAGCATTCAGCATTTGAGCTGACAGTCTGTGCTACTGACCGGGGCACCCCGGAGTCCCTCTCTGCTCTCGGCACTGTCACTGTCTCTGTTGTGGATCTAAATGAGTATTTGCCTGTTTTTCTCGCCCCTGAGTACGTGGCCATGGTAAAAGAAGATGTGGCTGTGGGTACAGAGGTCCTCAACTTGTCAGCCTTGACAAGAGACAATGCAGAAAACACAGAGATCAAGTATGAAATTGTGAATGGCAATGACCATGGGAAATTTCAGCTCAACTCAAACACAGGTAAGACAATCTCATGCCCAAACACGTCCAGCTTAGCCTAACGTCAAAGGTTGTCCTTGTACGCATCTTCACTGTTTCTTCTACATCTGACTTGCACTTCTGCTCTACTCTCCTTAGCCAGCACAAGGATAAGCAGCTCAGTCTTCTCTTCTACCCTAAATTTTGCCACCTAAGTCACTTAATCTCCAAATCTTACTGAAATTAATGGAAAGATTCCTGTTACATGTCTGGGACCTGAGACAGGTCTGTGGGAATGAGGAATACCTGGAGAAGGATGAGGAAATTTTTCCATTTCAAAATGCAGAACGTGGTTTCATTTAAAAAGTCTCTCCATCCTGATCCCACGAGGAACCTGCAGTCCCTGGTAACAGGCACCTTTCTTAGGTAACACTCCATGAATGTGGATAATATCAATCTGTTAACCACAAGCAGGTGCTGAGCCAGGTTTAGTAGCCAAATAAAGCACTGCTCTGTTCACACAGTGATCTGATAAGAGCTCTTATCAGAAGGCCAACATTAACTCCCTGAAACAAGCCCTTGGCTGTGTCATCAATAGCCTTCTGCCCTTGGCTGCAACATCCTCATCCACAACACCTTCTACAGCTTCTCTATCCACAAAGCTCTTGCTAATTTTTCCACAACAATCTTATTAGTTTGCACTTTAAAAAAAAAAAAAACAAAAAAAAAAAAAAAAAAAAAAAAACCACAACACACCACCACATACACACAACACTGTCATTTTCAGGGAATAATTCTGTGATGATTTCAGTGCTGACCCCAGGAAAGCATTCAAGCAGACAAGAACATTCTGTCCCTCTCTTCTCCCCCTGCCCCTTTCACTTTACTTCTTCAGCCCACATTCCTCACTCCTTTTAACAGCCTCCTCCTTTCTATCTTGCATCCCAAGCATCACTTGCAAATCACAACATCTTGCTATGCACCTTTTTCTCCTGTACAACTCTGCATCTACATCTCACACCTTTTCATCCTATGTCATACTATGACAGTTCAGTAATGCTTTACTACTGCCTTGGTCACAGCTTTCAAGAGCACTGTTGAACTCTCATTCTGTTTTGTCCCAGATCTCCTCCAATCAAGATTCCTAAAGACCTTTGAGAATGAAAGTTTATTTCACCTCTTCAAATACTTGATATGAGAATGAGGCAGGTTATGACAGAATCAGTTAAATTATAGTTTGTTTCATGTGATGCCATGACCTTCAGTATTCTGATTTAACCAGAGAAGGTTGAAGTTAGGTCAACAGCACCTTTTCAGCTGGTAGATTGGCAATCGTCTCAGCATATCTCCAGTATTCCAAGAAGCCTCACATGCCATTGATTCAAAGTATCTTCTGTCCTTTTCTACCCATCTGCCAATGCAGGTGCCTTATACATAAATGGGAGTTTGGACTTTGAAGTGAGTCACGAGTATTACTTATCCATTGAGGGCACAAGGAAAGGCTCAGCTTCCCTCAGCGATGTGACCATGGTGGTGATCAACATAACCGACATCAATGACCATGCACCAGAGTTCGTTCAAGACCCTTACTTTGCTGACGTCCGTGAGGATGCCACAGTTGGAGAAGACATCCTGACGGTGTGATTATGAACCAACCCAGCTGTCTTTACCTATTCTTTCACTTGTGCTATGCATTATTTACTCTTCTTTTGCACTTTCCCTTGGACAGAGCCACCTCAGTGGGTTTGTGACATTCAACTAAAAATGGATGATTGCCAGAATTCCTGGCACTCCATAGACAGGGAGAACACCTTCCTTTATAAGAAAGTTTGAGATACATAAGTGGGGCTCAGGAGCTTTGGGGACCACACAGGAGAGCTAAAATGCCTGAAGAAGGCAAATATCCTTGGAACTTGGGGAAAGCAGAGGTTTCCCTGGGAACAATAGCAGAGCCCAAGGTATTTTCATGGGGAGTTCCCTGTCCAGCCAGTTTAACCATCACAGTGAAAGTAAAGCAAGGAAAAGGACAAGGAGAAAGCCATTGTTGTAGCTGTGTGGCATTTTGTCTTAAAAAAAAAAACGCTATTGAATGACACTTAGGTAAACCACCTTCCCTCCTCCTCCTCATCTGAGGCAAGCTCAAACAAATACCCTTAAATGACAAGGAGATCCTGCCCCCATTCCATTTTTTTTTTTTTTCTTTTTTTCTTCTTTTCCTCCTGACAGGTGTCAGCTGATGACTCGGACGGAGCAATGAACAATCAGATCACCTATTCAATTGTGGAAGGAAACCCACTGGGACACTTCACCATTCAACCCAAAAGTGGGCAAATCAGCATCACCAAGCACCTAGACAGGGAGGAGGTGAGTTCAAGAAAATGTGAACAGGAAAGCTAAAACAGGTGTGCCCCAAAAGATTGAGAGGGCACAGTATATTCAGCTACCTCCTGTTTTCTAAGTGTTCTACTCATAATACTGTAAGCAGAAGTCTTACCATTCATTCATTTTTTAGACTCATAGATACTTCTGTAGGAAGACTGGGCTTTAGAGAAGGCAATAAAGCCTTCATTGGTCACAGCTCTGGGCTTTGGTCGGCTCCACTGGGGCATCAAGCTGGCTGGATGAGAGTCAGCCCCAAACTGGAAATCAACATGGTTGGTTTCTACATCTCTGCCTCAAAAGCATTATAAAAAACAGGTATGGGGAGGAAATGGAATGGTCATCTGGCTACACTCTCATTCATAAAAGAGTAGCAGCTCGAACAACTAGTGATTGACAAATGTTTGCCCGGTTTAGTCTCATCCATCTTTGGTACATTATTTCCCTTCTCTGCAACCACTGTGCAGATGTGCTTTTTGATTTATGGATGGAGAGCCTTAAACAAGGGCAAAGGTATTGTTATGGTGCAATGCATGGCCTCAAGCATTTCAACAAGCTACAACAAAGTAAAACATCAAGGTAAAAAATGCACCATTCCTCCATTTCTCCAACTAATCATGTGCTGGATCCTCCAGATCCCCAGTTATTCCCTGACAGTTCGAGCCATGGACAACGGCCACCCTCCTCAGTTCAGTGACGTCACTGTGCATGTCCATGTGTCTGATGTCAATGACAACCCTCCTCGGTTCTTTCAGCTCAACTACAGTGTGGTGGTGCAGGTAAGCCAGGAGATGGTTTGTTCTCCCAGTCCACCTCAGGGGACTCAAGTCCATAGGCTGCTGTTAGAGCAGAGGGGCGAGACAGAAATGAGGCTTGCTGTTGCTTTGTGCTCATTGCCACAAAGAGCTGGAAGCATCTGCAGGGGCAGGTATTCTGCCAACAGATGCCATTTTGTCTTTCCAATAGCTTCAGGCACCTCACACTGTCCATGCCTGATCTGCAGCCCCTTTCTCCCTGACAATTGTCCGTGCCTATACCACAACTTAAAAGGCAGCCCCAAGCACATGGTTAATCATCATCTTCTCTGCTGGATGCAGACCAGTTGTCATTTAGACTCCAAACACCTATGCATAATCAAAAAGCAACACACACAAACCATGCTTTCATCTGCCCTTGTGCTGGCCTGGCTCAAGGGGAAAGCAAATGCATCAGCTCAGCTGTCTGCACTTAGCTGCCATATATGTAATGCCATGAAAGGGAGTCTCTTGCCACCACTGGATCTTTGCCATTGTTGGCAAGAGTCTCAGTCTGTGTGTATTGGAGATGAACGTAGGGTGTAGGATTTGTTTCCCTGTTCCTGATCCAGCAGCTCTAGGGGTACTGTGGGATCCCCTGGGTCTTTTCTCTTTGCTTGCTTTCTCCACAAACATCTTTTCCCATTTCAGGAGAATGCTCCTGTGGGTACAAGTGTCCTGGAGCTGATTATGAGCGACAGAGACTCCCCAGAAAATGGACCACCATATGCATTCCAGATCACTCAGGGCAACGATGGGAAGGCTTTTGACATCACCCAAAATGGTCTGCTGGTGACATCATCCATCCTGAACCGAAGAATTAAAGAACAGTACCTATTACAAGTCCAGGTAGAGCCTGCCTTACCGTCTTGGTATCTGAATTCCCCAGCCAGATTAAGTAGCAACAAAATGAGATTAGGATGGCACAGCTGGATGGAAACTTCTCTGTGCCTGGACTGAATTTGTCCAAAGCCAAACTGTGTGGCTTGGAGCCGCCTCCAGAGCTCATTTCTCCAGAGCTGGGGACCAGCTTCTGTATTGATAAAATTAGCATGAGAAATACTCTTGTCAGCACTTTCCTTAGACAGATGCTTTTCCCACCATCACTCTAGTGATGACTCTTTCGGTTTAAAGAGAGATCTGGATCTGGTCCTACAAACTTTCTCCAAGTATCCTTGTGATTTAAGAATTGACTTAAGTTCCTCTTCAAAGACAATTTCTACTGTGCAGAGTGAATTAATATTCAATGTTATTGGTCAAGATAGTCCATTACAAACAAAGGATAATCACATGTAAAATACACACTACTTCAGTAATAGCAGTTGTTCTGAAAGCCAGGTACTATTACATTATAAACCTCAACCAATAACTGCCTGAAATTAGGGAGAATCTTATGCTATAATCTGATTATTTACATTTTTCTATTTTGAGGTTCCTTGACTCATGCTAGACAGACTTTTGTCAAAGGTGGGGCACAGACTTAAAGTCTGGAATGTGAGCAAATGCACTGATGTGTAATTGCTTTATATCTTTGTACACCCAGTTATGCATGGAATCCCAAAGACAGGCAACTTCTCTAAAGGCTATTAATCCTCAGGAAATCAGAACCATTCATATGTGCCTCAGCTGCTGATGAAAGCACAGAGAAATAAGCAAAACACCACTGCTAACAGCAAGTCTCAATTGGTCTCCATGCTGGAAGGCATGCCACTGTTTCCCTGGGGTGTACAAAGGTCCAACACTGATGCCAATTTTTCCCCTTCCTTCTTCATTCCAAACCTGCTGCCTGACAGCTTCCACCAGCTTCCACCTGTAAGATGTTCTTCTCAAGACTTTACCAGCCCATCCAGTCAGGTGAAGTGACAGTAAGTCAGCATGTGGCTATAATGGATCCTTCTGTTTTCCTTAACAGGTGTCCGACAGTGGTATCCCTCCCCTGTCCTCATCTGCATTCATAAACATCCAAGTGACTGAGCAGAGCCAGTATGCCCCCTCAGCCCTTCCCCTGGAAATATTCATCACCACCAATGAGGAAGCCTTCCGAGGTGGCGTTCTGGGCAAGATCCACGCTACAGATCGAGACCCACATGACACACTAGTGTACACTTTGGTGGCAGAAGTGCCCCAGGAAGGGCTCTTCTCTGTTGGGGCTATGGATGGGAAGATCATTGCTGGGCACAAGCTTCCCCATGGCCACTATCTTCTGAATGTAACAGTCAGCGATGGCACATTCACAGCCACCACTAGTGTCAACATCCATGTGTGGTGCTTCACTCAGGAGGCCTTGGACAAGGCAGTGGTGCTTCACTTCCGCCACCTCTCCCCTGAGGAGTTTGTAGGGGACCACTGGCGCAACCTACAGAGATTTCTGGGAAACGTCCTTGTCACCCAGCGCCAAAACATCCACATGGCCAGCTTACAGCCTGCAGCAACCTCTGATGGAGTGGACCTGCTCTTGGCTGTTGGAGAGTCACGTGGCTCCTTGTATGAGCCTCGGGTCCTGGCAAATAAGATCACTGTCTCAGCTGGGGAGATGGACCAACTCGTCGGTCTCCGGATGAAGAAAGCAATTCATGTACCATGTCATGAGTTAGACTGTGCCCACCGTGTCTGCAAGGAAACCATTCAGCTGGATCCAGGCATGATGTCTACCTACAGCACTGCCCGACTCAGTGTCCTCACCCCACGGCACAGCTTGGAGCAAATCTGCTCTTGCAACGGTGAGCAATCCTGGTAGTGTCGCACCCTATAAACCTTGGCCTATTGTGTTTTCCTTCAATCCACTGTAAAGCACCCAGACTTTCCATGGAATCAGGCTGTCCAATGAACAACAACTCTGCATATGATTTCAAAGACAAATCTAGTCTCTTAGAACTTGAAAGTTTCACATAGTCTTTTAATTTTTCTCCTGCCGTATTTAACGGCGGCAACATCTATCTCATTGAGAAAAGTCACTCACACCTAGAAGGTAATGAAGCTCTGTAATCAGAATTTTGATCTCTGAGCTCCTGTGTGGATCTTTGACTCAGCAAAGCACAGATTAACCAATAAATTTGAGGAAAGCCAAATAAAGCATATTTGTTATACTCACTCTAGAATACATTAAGAAATAAACAAAGGGAGCAGGGATAGAGGTTAGCATAATTTGGGCAGGAATGGTAGTGGTATCCCATATAATAATATAAAGACTTACCAAGGATGAGGAAATTCAAGGGTGTTGTAGACCACACTGAGATCACCCTGAAGGTGCTATAGGACAGAAATAGACAGGCTGTTATTGCAGGGATGTTTTACATTTAAGTAGATAGAAGAAATACTGGGAGCTCCAAATGGAAGCTGTGGGAGATGCAGTGTAGGAGGACATGGGTTGCTGTGGATGAGACTGTCCCTGGACAGTTATGGTGCCAGGCTGGAAAAAGAGGCAGGGCTTGATACAGGCCATAGTCTCAAAGTGTGACAAAGCTGAGACCTTTCACTCATTCTCCTTCCAGGAACAGCTGTGAGGTTTGGGGGCCACAGCTACATTTGGTACCAGCACTCCCAGATCGGCTCCTGGCACATGCACTTTCGCCTGAAGACCCACCAGCTGCATGCAGTTGTGTTCTCTGCTAACGGGACAGACCGTGCCACTTTGGAGGTACGTATCACAATGCACAGGGGTTTCTTTCCAAAGTAGAAAGCGCTTACTGTTCTGGGGAAAGGAATTACAGAAAGAAGACACAATAATATGTACCCTTAGTAATTCATCTAGCTGAAAATATAAGATTTGGGAAAATCAAGTGAGAGCCAAGCACCATTTGGCAATTGCTACAACCACAACTAGTGAATTGGTTTTTACATCTGCAAACACACATGCTGGCCTGTGATGTGAAGGCAGCATACACCCATACCACAGACCTACATCATCATCTTTCCTTACAGGCTGTTTCTCCATCCCTCTAAAGGCAAAGAATTGCCCAAGTGGAATTTTCCCCAAACCAGTATGTTTCCACTGTAGTGAGGGGCAAACTTCCCCCCAGACCTAAGAAGTGAAGTCAGACCCACACTGACCACACAACCTGTTTGCCAGACCACACTGTGTCTCAATCCAACACAGAGGAGCCAGCCACATTGGGCTAGAGGGCTACAGTAACGGTGTAAAGATGAAGGGGTTACAGGAAAGTTCTGAGACTGGGAATGGTATCACTGGCCTTTACCTTCACCAACACATATGCCAGTCAGGTTACTTATCGAAGTCAAATGGACCTCAAATTAAAGTTCCTTTACACTAATGGACAGGGCAGGCAAAACAGGAGTCTTAAATGTTATTTCTCAAACCCCCACTCTTTTCAACAACTTCCTACAAGTGGTTTCACTGTTTGAGGCACCTGCAGAGCCAGGAGCATTTCAGTCAGATCACCATCCTCCCCTTGGCTCACACCAACTCAACCCAGCTCTCAAAGATTATCTCCCCTTTTCCACTTTGGCAAAAGAAAGAAAACAACAGGTGACTAAAGAATAGGATTTCTGTATATTCCTCATCAATTAAATTCAGACTAATTGGAGACCAAGATCATAAGATATACTTACCAGCTTACACAGATTTGTCCCCAAGACTAATTACATTGAGATCTACACACTGTAGCCTACCTGGGAGTGTTCATCCTGTTCCTGAATTCCCTCATCCCTTCTCATGGTTTCACAATCCCATCTTCCTATTTTGAAATACTTTTCTCTGCACTGCTGTAAACAACCCACACAGAGTACTTCACAGTAGCTAATACCCAGAGACTTGCCCAAAGTACATATTGCAAGCTCCCGCTGCCATAGGCATTGCTCTTTAATAGCAAGTGCAGAGAAACATCATCCATATGCCCTGTACCCATCTCTGTTAGTAACTTTAAGCTGCATTGTAAAGGGCTGATGAGAAAAATTTAGCTTCCCAAGCAGGGTCTCTAGATTTCTGCCCTGTCTCTGGGAAGGAGAGTCACCAGCAGAACGAGTCCAGCACTCCAGATGGTGCTAGCAAAGGATGAGATGGCAGGAAACCCTACTGAGCCAGACTTAACACACAAAGTCAAGAGAGAAAAGATTCATCATTGATGGAGTTCTGTGTGTCCATGATCTCCTGTACCCAAATGTCTTCACAAGCTTTATAGACTGCAGTACTCTAGTTATTAGCTAAAGCTTTGACAGAATCTTAGCCAATGGTTTGTAGATTTGTTGGAGAGGATGAGTTCTCCCAAGGGCATGCATATATCATCACCCTTCCAATCACTAAGCTCTCCTGATGTTCAGAAATAGGTTGCAGCAAGAAGATAGCAAACCAGGCAAGCTGGGAACAACTTGGAAGTCTGATAATTCTTGCTCCAGGGAATCGAGTTCTCAGCTGTCTCCCAGACCCATATATTGATAACCTACAGACCCATCTGAAGTGAAATCGTGTTCCTCCATACAAAGTGAAGTAACAACGTTCTCTGTTGCGCTTGCCAACTGTGCAAAGAGATTTACACACATTGCCCTGAGGCCTTTCCATGGCATGCCAGCTGCATCCAGTTCTTCCTTCCTTCAGGAAGCTGCTCTCTCTTCCATCTGGGATTTATTTATACCACAGGCTTCTCCAAGAGTTGACTGTTGTCCTGCTCTGCTTTTGACCCCTCCAGAGTAGCCCCATCATATCATATATAAGTTTCTCTAGAGTTCAGTGTAGCTCATAACTCCTCCTAGCCGCTTCCAACCATCACCAATTAAGGATTGGATTGAAACATGTATCAGCAGCTTTGAGATGGCTTTCCATCATGCTGACTAGAAGCTGGGTACAACAGTTATTCCTTTTTCTGCCTCCCAACTCCTTTCTTCCTCCAGAGAAAGTTGCCAGTGCTCCTCCTCAATGAGGTCCTGTCAGCACCTCCACCCACATCAAAAAGGGGCAACTGCTCCAGCACCTTCTCCACCACTAAGGAGACTGTGAGAACAGAATAAAGGCCACATGATGCAGAACCATCTGTGACTGTCAATGGAGTTACAGATAGTCTGAATACCAGGGCTCTGATTAGGCTCAGGAAGAAGGGAGAAGGGACAAGCAGCTGCAGGAGTATGATCACATGTCTCTGTACCCTGTTATGTGGAAAGATGAGCTTCCCTTCCTGGACACTGGTCAAAGGTTGCAGGGAAGGACCACAGGTAAAATTGGGCCAGAGACATGAAGATGTTTTGCAAAATAAAGGATTTTGCAGGTGTTACTTAAACAGGCTTTAGGTGATCCAGGTATAGCTTAATATAGGTGAAAGGGACTGCACTTGCCTAGCTGGTAATTCCTGGAATCTGAAAGTTAGGATTCATCTTGACTCTCAGTGCTTAGGCAGGAAGAGAGGGGAACAAGCAGCAAGAGAAGTGCTGAAAGCTTCCATGAACAGCAGCCACATATATCCCAGCTAACTGTGACTCCTGGGATGTGTTTTGCAGATGGTTAACGGAGTGCCTCAACTTGTGTACAGCTGCCAGGGAAACTACACTGGGAACATCTCCTCCTTTCGCTTTGTGAGCGATGGCGAGTGGCACTCAGTCTTCCTGGAGGTGAAGAATACATCTGTCCACCTGCTCATCGATGGCCTGGGAAACTCCTCTCTCCATTTGCCAGGGACCTGTGGTATCTCCCAGGGCAGACAAGATCTGATTTTTGGTGGCCTCTGGCAGCCACTCCAGTCCCAGAGAGTCACATGGGGATTCAGGGGCTGCCTGGATGTGGTTGCAATCAGTGGCAGAGAAGTGGTTCTCCTGCCTGGGAAAGGGCAATCAAAGGAAGTGATGGAGGAGATGGGGATAAAGCAGTGCTGTTCCCCCACTGGTGCCTGCAGCAGCAACCCCTGCCTCAACAATGGGATGTGCTCCGAAACTCATGGAGGAGGTATGTGAACATCCCACACAGAGCAATAAGCAGTAAGAGGAGGGAAAGGTGCAACCTCTTCATTCATCCCTTTGCAAGGGGCTACTCCAGCAGACATTCAGAGGTACCTTGTCACAGGGGACCTCAAATGAGAGCTCAGTGCAGCAGCAGCTGGGGGATATGAGATCATCATCCTGGCTCTCACCAGCAGACCATGGCCCAGAGGGCAGGAGGGTGTTTCTAAGGAGAGTGAAGCATTGCCAAAAACTCAAATGCAAATAGAAATTCCACCCACCCCTCTGCATCCTCTTTGCTTAAGGAGCCATTAGCAAGGCTGGAATCAGGCAAGATGGGCTCAGGCAGCAATGGTATCTGGGCAGAAACAAGCCAAGATCTTGGTCTGTTTTCACTGCAGTCAGTGACTCCCCAAGACTATGGGAATGGCTATGGAAAACTGTAAGCTCAAATCCAAGAGTCTCAGGCTAACATGGGGTGCACATGCTCAACATGTTTGACACCAGACCCTGCCCAAGACAGTCTCACCACTGCCCCATTCCTCCCATCAGAGGGTCTCCCTGCAGCAAGCTGTGTCAGAGACAGGACTAGTGTGCATGGCCTCAAGGGGAGGAACCACTCCCAGTGACATCCACCCTTGTGTCACTGCTCTGCACCCATGTCCTAGCTTCCAGTACAGGACTGTTACACCTCGTCTATCAAGATAGATACTGTCTATCCTTCAGCCCTTCCTTGGGGCAGAGGGGTGCTTTCCAGTCTGCTGCATGGATCAGAAGTTCCTCCTGAATCTCTGTGCTCTTTGGGGTTGTTGCCAAAGCCCACACCCTGCCCAGCGAGAAAGCAAGGACTGAGGAGGGAGTGCACCTCCTCCCACCCTGCCAGCAGCCTCTGGGAACAAGGTTCCCAGCCCTGTTGACTCAGCAGATGCCTGGTTCAGGTGAACTTGTTTGACACAAAGTACATCTGTCCTGAACAGTTAGTCAGGCTGGAACTCATGCCTCAGCCTTACCCTTGAGACCCTCCACACAGAAAATGCCTCTTCATGGACTGGAGGGGGCTCAAAGCCCACAAGGTGATAACTCATCTCTGCTCTAAGACATCACCTGCTTGATCTGCAGAGAGCATAAAATGGGAGGAGGAAAAAATCACTGCCACCCTAATAATCATCCTGTGACCTTCTCATAGTTTCCTTCCAAGGTGATCAGCTTCTCCTGCAAACGGCCCAGCTGTCCAGGGAAGAGCCTGTGGGACATGATCCCAGGCAGAAACATGGAGGAGATGGCTGCAGGGAAGGGGGTGCTCAAGGGACATTTAGTTTTTGAGGTTATCCTGGGTGTTTGGCTTTTTTGAGCATTGTGGACTCAGTCTTGGAGACCACGGGCATGTAGTGCGAGTTTATGCAAAGCTCTGCCCAGGGACATCAGGCATGGATTTACATGTGCAGGCAAAGACATGTCTTTGCAAGCAAGCCCAGATAAGCCATGTGGCCACGTGAGAACGGGCCACTGTGGAAAGGGTCAAAGCCAGACCAGCCACCACATCAACCACAGCACTCGGGACCACAGGTGCAAACACATGTGAACACCTGCATCCAGGAACATGTGTGTTTGGACACACACAGCCCTACTAGCAATGTCCAGCACCTGCTGCACAAGCATCAGCATGTCCTTGCTGTACAGCCACTAACACACATGTGGAAACAGGTCCACATTTGTTCACCCTGGGTTCTAAAGCAGTGATGTTTCACTTGTGGACGAGTCACAAAGTCTTTTGAAGTGCACTGCAAGGTGGAAACACTGAACTTCCTGCGTGTCACCACCAGCTGAGTGACTAGCAGGAGCTTAGCACAGCCATGGATATTCCCATGCTTAGGGCTACATTAAACTGCAGCCAAAAATGCAAACAGCAGAAGCCCCCCTGCCCCGAGTCCCCACCTCTGCCAGGTTTCTCGCTGGCTGTGAGCAGACACCTCCTGGAGGCAAGAGAAACCCAACGTGTTGAGACAGGCGCTTCACACCACAAGAACTTGTGGGACCAAAGACTTCAGAGAACAATAAGTTACAGAGGATTGCATTTAGCAGAGTCAGAAACTGTGAATCAGCCAGCCAGGCTCCCCTTCCTTGAACCTGAATTTGTCCCCCAGTTTCTCCATGCAATAAAGGTGTGTCCAGAACACACCCCTGGCAAGAGAGGGTCTGTGGCAGGAAAGGACAGGATTAACATGTTGCTTAAATATCTCTCTAGTGCCATTGCATTGCTCTAGGGTGACCACACAGCCTTCAGCAACTGCTCCAGGTCCTATAATACACCCACCAGCCCTCCATGGGTGGCTTGGGTGCCCACTGCACCTGCTGCAGCAAGCACCTATGTTCAGGTCGCAAGATCAGTCCTTCTGTGGGTGCCATCATTACTAAGCACTGCTCCTCCCTGCTCTTGCTAGTTCCTCCATATGAATACAGCCTCTGTATAACACACTCTCCCCCTCTCCAGGTTACACCTGCATCTGCCCTGGACTGTTTTCTGGTGAGCGCTGTGAGCTGGGAGACAGTCCCTGTGAGTCCAAACCCTGCTTGCACGGAGGAACCTGCACTCTCTCTGCCACCGGCTACTCCTGCCAGTGCCCTGACTGGTACCTGGGCGACAGGTAAGGTCCGGGAATGCTTTGGGACAGATAATCTATCACAGTGGTCTGAAAACATGGTCTCTACCAGCGAGCGTTGCACATTTCTGGAGCTGGGCATTAGGTGGCAGTGTAATACCGAAACACCCACTGTCCAGCCAGAGCCTGAGGGTACACCAGCTTAAACATCCTAAAACACTTAAGAAACAAGAGGAGCCCAAACCTCACAGAGTTTGTTCAGCAACAAGACCAAAAGAAAACCCAAAAAGCAAAAAAAAAAAAAAACAAAAAAACAAACAAAAAACCCACAAACAAAAAAAAAAAACACCACACACCACAAACCAACAGAGGAAAGAAAGCCAACAAAACACTGTACAGCTGTATATTCTCCCCTAACATGGGGACATTACTACTATTGGAAGGAAAGGTCCCTGTACTATTAGGGAACATTTAGGTCTGAGTTCTGCAATATTCCATAGAAAGCTAAAAAAGCCTAAAAGCCTCTCCAACAAGGATGCCCATTCACCACATCTCAGGCTAGATGTTCCCCAAATGTTTGCTGCAACCTTCAGACATCCACAGATCACCCCAAGACCCTGCAGAGCCTGGAGAACATAGGAGACTTGATAAGAGGTTAACTTACCTCAGAGTGAAGCCAACCATTTTAATTTGTTGTGTATGGCTGAAAAATAGAATCATTCATGGTCTTCTGAAAAGTGTAATTTTATACTCAAGGATCATGGTCCTCCGCCAGGAAAGGCAGGTAGCATGAGTCTAGCAGAGGAAGGAGAGCAGACCAGGAAGGAGCTGTAAATAGGCTGGTGTAAGTCAGAGCCCCGAAAAGGATAAGGCAGTTCTAGCTGCAACTCCAGGCTGACAGTGTTTGCTTCCCTCCTTTCCTCCCCACAGGTGCGAGAAGCTGGCTGAGGAGTGCCAAGAGAACCCATGCCGAAATGATGGGCGCTGTGTGAGCCACCAGGGTTCTGTCCGCTGCATCTGCCCATCAGATTACCAGGGTCACTACTGTACACAGCCCATCATCACCCCAGCCATCGTGCCCACACAGTGGGCAGTGGGCCCCGAGGAGATCGCAGAGATTGTAGCTGGTGTGCTGGGGGTGGCCATCCTGACCGCAGCTTTTGTGCTCATCCGCAAGCGCTATCGCCACCGGGCCAAGGCACACAAGCCTGTGGCTCGAGAGGATCCAGACTTGCTCTCCAAGAGTGAGTTCTCCAAGAGCGTGGGAGTGGGCACTCAAGCCGTGCCACCCATCGAGCTCAACATCCTCAGTGACACAGCACACAACAACCTGGACCGGGCCACACCAGAGCAGCGCAAACCCACCAGCACCCCTGAATTCATCACCTTCAATTCAGCCAATGCCCCAAAGCACCGGGGCACCATTGTGTGCAGTGTGGCACCCAATCTGCCCCCCGCTGCACCCCCTTCCAACTCTGACAACGAGTCCTTCATCAAGTGCACTTGGGCCAGGGAAGAGATGGGTCAGTAGCCACAGCTACTTCTTGATCTTACACATCCCTTTTTCCCTTGCTAAACGGATCTAAGGTTTGCAAATATGAGGGACCAACAGTGTTGGTTAAAGCCAAGCAAAGCACGAGCAAATGCTGTCCAAGCTCTGTTACAGGTCCTTTATTGACTATTCCCCCTCCTCACCAGAAAAACCAAATTTTCAGCTTTAACCTGCTCAGCCTCATACACAATCAGTAGGGAAACCATTAATGCATAGCCTGGATTCCCACACATCCTGGGTCAGAAAAAAAAAACTACATAAGAGAATAATGAAGCTAAGGGGGAAAATTTAAAACCTGAAAGTCAGTGTGAGCTTTAGGGGGGGCATTTGCACCAATGCAGAGTGATCATACCCTCAGGGAAACACCTCACACAGCTCCAGACAGCAAGGTTGCTGCATTCTCTCTATGCAGGAGTTCATCACCAAAGTACATGGTTAGAAGTGAGTTCACAAGAGTAACTACAGAGAAAGGGAGAGATCCAATGGGTCACTTGCTCTGCCCCGTCCATCATGCAAGCTTCTCGAATCTGAACAGCACAATGAAGTGTCTTTTGGGCGCTAGAGCAGTTGGTGTCTGAAGGCTGACAGGAACACTGACTCGGATCAGGTCCCCTCAATTCCCAAAGCTGCAACTACAACTCCCCTATCCCCACATCTCCTCCTGGTCTGTCACATCTTCTGCAGGCTCAGAGTCTACAGAAGGAATTTTAGTGGGAGGACAAGAGAGGGAAAACAATATCTTGAACTCAACTAACACAATTCTGTTTTATTCCAGTCTACCCAGCAGAAACAACCTACTGGCCTCCCCGGTACCTGTCATCGGATGTCCAGGAATATTCCCACTACGAGATTATTCCAGGTCCCCCTGCTTCCTCCTCCCACCCTCCTCTCCCACCGCCACCCCCTCCACCCACAGACACAGAGCCGGTCACTCTTTACGGGGGCTTTCCCTTCCCACTAGACCAGAGCAACAAACGGGCCCCCATCCCACCCCGCTACAGCAACCAGAACCTGGAGGACTTCTTGCCACTGGATATGGGAGCCTCACAGTGCCAGAATGAATATACAGCCATCAGCTACTACCCAGCCCAGCTGGTGCAGGGCGAGGGCATCCCGTACCAGCCTGACCCCACTTACAAGAGGGTGAGCATGCGACTGAGCGTGGCCCAGCCCTCCTACGCAGACTGCGAGGTGGGCCACCAGCCCAGCATCCGAGCCCGGCCCCTTCCACCCCCCAACTACGAGGGCTCTGACATGGTGGAGAGTGACTACGGGAGCTGTGAGGAGGTGATGTTTTAACAGCGGACTCATTCTCAAGATGAGAGGTGCATCTCCATGCAGAATACTGTGCAGGGGGGCTGGTACATGCCACTGAAGGGGGTCTTATGTGCAACCCTCACCCAACCCCTCCCACCCAGCTTGCAGCATCTCCCCCTGCAAGGATGGGTTGTAATTTGGCTGGATTTCCCCCACACACACACTGCCGTCCATGGTGCTCCTGCTGCAAAGAGAGGGGAAATGCTCCAGCCACTGCCAGGGCACAGAGGATGCTCCTGGGATGCCAATGACTAACCTGCCTCCTTGCCAAGGGGACTTCCTCCAGCACCGCAGCATGCCACCTCCTCTCTCCCTGAGCTCCCTGGCCACAGGGATGACAATGAGGAGGAGGGCAAGCACTGCTGGCATGGCAGCAGCCATGGTACAGAAGGTGTGAAAGGACTTGGGATGCACAGCCTGGGATTGCCCCAGGTGGGATAGCAGAGGTCCCCTGCCCCCAGCTCTGACTCCTAGGGCTTGCATCAAGCCAACAGTTTTCCTGGTGGAATGGATCAGGTGGTGTAAACCAGCAGCTGGTCCCATCATTACGTCCCTCACTGGGCCAACAGAAGAAAACCGAAAAACAACACACACGACACCCCAGCCCAAGCAACCTGACGCACAGACAACTACCACAACCGGACAAACAAGAACTA
>JAAGNO010006636.1:8946-23136 GCA_033439905.1 Ceryle rudis | reverse complement strand
GCGGGAAGCGGCCACAGCGGGCCCCATGTGCCCGCCCGCCCCCCGCGCTGCCCCGCTGGGCCGGCGGCAGCTGCCCGTCGCCCGGCCTCGCCTCGCCTCGCCTCGCCCGCCCCGCCGGCCTCGGACGCACGCAGCAGCGGCCCAGGGGCTGCTTCTCGCCGGCGTCGCCGCTCTCGTCGTCGACTTCGTCTTTCCGAGCGCTCGGAATGGCCGGCAGCGTTCGCCGGCTAATTCTTTTTCCAAGTTTCTTTTTGTGAGTGGTAAAAGGAGGAAGAAAACAACCCAAACAAACAAACCAAACCAAACACCTAGACCTGTTTGAGCTGCTGCTCCGGACAGAGGGAAACTGAGCTCAGCTTTGAGGAGACTTCCCGGAGCGAATGCTGAAGTGATTAAGGAGATTAATTTACAAGTGGGCGACAAAGGTAAAGAGCTGAGGGTGGATCACTTGTTTGGGGCTGCTTTGTCATTTGTTTGTGTGAGGTGAGATGAGACGTTTCGTGAAAAGGTGTGCAGCTTCTTTTAAACGTCACTTCTGAACGGGTTAGAAATATTTTTGCACCTCAGAATGCTTTAAATCTGGTTACACTAGGGCGTATAGGTAGCATAATAGCTAGGTTTTAAAGTCCACGTGAAATGCTGTCTAACTCGTGGCTGTGTCTAACTCGTGGCTGGCTGGTTTTGCTAGTTTTTTGGTTTTGTTTTTTTTTTTTTCTCAAACAAGCAAACAAAACATAGTTCTTGGCTCAAAAAAGGAAAGACAAATAAATGGGTATTGTAAAGTCCATCAAAAGCAAGAAATTAAATGTTACTTTTTAGTGGAATTGTCTCGTTTTCCCAAGTTACTTCATGCCCCTATTCAGCAACAGTTTATTTGACTGTGGTTATTTCTTGTTTCAACTTGTCTAAAGCAAAGGTTTAAGAAAACCGGGAATTCCGCTGAGATACAGTTTAACAGGCTAATCTTTCTTGTGCGAAAATGTATTTTTGTAGATACGTGCTTCGAAGTTACAGACCTGTTGCTTTCTACTTTTACCCTAGAAGACGTTCTCCATAAACACTATGTACTCGACTGTAGTGATATCTTTTTTTTTTCAGATTATAGTCTTAAATATGTGAGAATAGGATTTGCATCTCATATAATTATATTTAACCTTTAAGGCTTTGCTAAGCTTTTCAGGTAGAATTGTGTGCGTGTGTAGATGGGTCAGCTAATTTGAAATTCATTAGAGAAGATTAGTGAAAATAATGCATGGTTATGATCTCCTAGTTTCATCTGGTGCTGCTGAAGTCCCGGGGAAATGTGACTGGCTGTTCAAGGGATTAAATAAATGAATTTCATGTGGAAGTCAGTTTAGTTTGATCTTTTGGCTGAATTCAAGTGAAATATCTAAAATATAAAAATAAACAAATCCTTTCTTGCGACTAGCATTTCCTTAATAAAAAAAAAATAATTATAACAGATATATTTACACATTATTCCTGCGTCAAGACACTGCAGGAATATGGTATTGTGGACTAATACAGTTTACTGGGCAATTGCATTTGTCAGAAAAAATGAGTAAGTACCCTCCCAAATTCCACAATGAATAAAATGTGTGACTTAGAGGAAATTCTCCTCAGATAACTGTTAGGTTTTATTAGTTAAAATTAGAAACCAAATATTTTATAGCTTAAACTAGTTTAACTGTTATATCTTAAACTAAGGGCTGGTTTTATTTATTTATTTTGTTAGTATGTATTCCAGGGTGTTTAGCATGGAAAACAAAAAAAATCTTATTTCGTATGTTCCAGTCTTTAAAAGATCGATAAAACTGCTTCAATTACTTCAAGATCAGGAACTAATTTTATTTCAAAAAAGGTTTAGTAAAACTAAGTCAATGTTTGACTGATGCTCAGGAGTTTAAATGCTTTGCATTGTTGATCCAAGCTTGTTCCTAATTGATACAATTAATTAATGAGTTTGTATCACTAGACTGGTATTAATAAGAGTGCTTAACTTGTTATGTGGCGATTTTGAGTTCACTGTGGTGTCTTAAAACATGTTCATTACTGTGGATTCTTTCAGTAGCTTTCTTACTGTGTACAATTCAGTTTTCCTATGTTCTGAAGTCAAGTGTCCAGAAACTTGCTACCTTCCTCTTCTTGCCTCTAAGATGCTCTGTGTAAAGACCCCAGTTAATCATGACTGTGGGAAGAACATTGAAGTGGCTCAGAAATAGTTATGAAGGGACTGGTGAAGCCTGTGGTTAGAGAGAGGTATCTGAAGTTGTTTTAGCAGTTAATTCCAGTCTCCTTTTCTGAAGTCCTCTGAGTCAGGTGTAGAAAGAAAAATTCAGTGAAGTCCTTAATAGAGTGTGCTCTCGGTGGAACCTCCTGCAGTTGATAAATATTTCAAGAAGCTGAAAGTTAGTGATACATTTTATATGCACTGCTAAGCTGAGATACTTCATGGTCCTTTGCATACACATTTGCATTATTCATTTGTGCTGTGCAGGTAGATAATGGGCCAAATCTATCTTTGGTATTACTCCACTGATTTCTGAGTAACTGAACTAATTCAACCATACGTGTACATGTTGATGTTTGGAAGTTCAAGGCAAAGATGGAATTACTTCAGTGATTTTATTATACTGTTGTTTATGTAGTAACTGATGAAGTTCAGTAGCTTAGGCATTCTTTCATTAAAGTAATTGTAAGCAGAGGGTATAATTTATTTTTTTCTTCTCCTTTTTCTGGAAAAAAAAAAAAAAAAGTGCCATGTTCAGTCTTTTAGTTGCTGAATCCTAAAGTGACTGACAGAGAAATAGGATAAAACAGCTTTCTGTCACTGGCAAAAATTCATCCTAATAACCTACCAATGTAGAAGATCTTGACACTTGTTTGAAGAATGATACTTAAAGGAGAAACTCTACATGTTTTAAGCAGCCTTCCATACAAAGGGTCTGGGATACCAAGTGCCACATTTGTGTGTGTGCATGTATACAAATGCATATGCCTACAAACTGTGCATAAATCTGTACTTTGAACATATTAGGGATTTGCTTTAACCTTTGAGGAGGGACAGAGGTAACAAAGTGGTAAGCCCTGATCTAACAGTGTGCTACACCAGATTTAAAAGGGTGACACTGGGCAGGTCGTTCAGATGGCAGAGTATATAATACATTTGATGGAAGCTACTATCCCTGTGTTTAAATCTGGTACATGAAAGGTTTGGTATTTTCTTGATTTTATTTAGTTATTTTAGTGAAGGTGGATGTTGTAGGAAATAATTGGAATAATTGTAATGAGAAATTTAAAATATTTCTTTTTGAGATTCAAAAAGACCCTTGCAGAAAACTGTTAATATGGGGTTCATGCTGTTACAAATAGTTTCTGTCAGAGGTCAAGACATTTCTATGACATTCTTGCAATAATCATTCCATTAATTGGCTTTAAAAAAAGCTAACCTGACAATTAAAGCAGGAACTTCTTCCTGCCAGCTGTGAAAGAACGCAACACATCTCTGGCAATCTTAAGTGCTACAAAACTGTGCAGTTTTAAGAATCTGGAAGAAAAAGTAGTTGGAATCACAGCTACGTATCAGTCAAAGGAAGGGTCTCCTTAACACAGCCTGTGTCTAACGCTTTCGAATGACAGCGTGTATGGCTGAATTATTCAGCAAAGGTCCTTGATTTTTTGGCAGTGTGTTGGAACAAATCAGAACTTGGGAGTCAATAAGAAAAACACCTATACATTTGGTATATTACCTTGGAACGATCACAGTTGTGTATAGTTTGTATTTAGGCCAGTTCTAAATGTTTATTCTTAGTGGGCTGAAAAATGTTGAAGCCAAGTAACTTTCACAGCTTTAGAAGTTGTCAGAGAAGCTAAGGGTTGGGACGCATCTCCCTTCTATGCTAGGAAAGGCTGTAAAAGTCTATTGAGACTGCAACAAGCGGTTTCATTGACAGTTTTTATAGGCCAAGAAATAGTATCTATTTGAACTGTTGAGTTATAACATTAAATCATTTGGTGATCAACAGGCACTTGGACAGATGTCATCATGTTGTACTGTTGGGTTTTTAAATTTATTTTATCTATGGCTTCAGTTTTCCTGGTAGTGATGAATACTGATAACTTTTGTTTGAAGGAAAACTTGCATTCTTCTAAATAGTACTATCCCTGAGCATGCATGCACCGTGTGGTAAGATATTTTCATCGTGTAGGAAAGAAATTATTACTGATTATTACCATTCCATTTTACAAGTGCTGTGTAAGGACGTCTACATCTGCAGTGGTAGCAAATAGCGCATTCGGAAACTGAGGGCAGATGCCTTTGCTTTCTAGTACATACAGGCTCTCGTTCTGGCATCTGCGCAGGGCTACTTCAGCTGAAGCGTGTACCTGTTCCTTGTTAGACTTGCATGGACAATGTCTTGAAGCTCATGTTGGCTGCCATGGTGAGGAAAAGGTAGACTCCTTGTCCGGCCTGCAGGATGGCCCAGCAGCCTAGAGAGGAAGTAAGAGAATCTTTATTACAACCTTGAGTGTGCTGTTGCTCATTTCTATTTTGTCAAACCACTGCACAATTGGAATTGGTGGTAAATCTGAATTCTAAACTGTCTTGGTCCAGTACTGAGTTTGCTTTTCTGTGTTTCCAACTCTTTCAACTTTTCTTAAGTGCCAGAGTTTATGCATATGCAAAAGGGACATACCCAAACCTGATACAAA
Source organism: Ceryle rudis (assembly GCA_033439905.1). NCBI lineage: Eukaryota > Metazoa > Chordata > Aves > Coraciiformes > Cerylidae > Ceryle > Ceryle rudis. Next base: position 18,423 of record JAAGNO010006636.1, on the reverse strand, counting down.
TTCTCTTGCATAGAGGATTAAGATTAATCCATCATCAGTAATGTCAGAGGGGTGCTGTTGACTAAAATCTAGATAACAACATAGAATTGAAGAGGTTTTATTACATACTTGTAGTGTTTTGCTGTTATTTTCATGGCTTATCTTCAGAAGGGTCAATATTTTATCACTGGGCCCAGTCTAGCATGAACTTTCTAATGTTTTTTATCTTTTAGACTGTCAGAGCTATTCGTTCTCACAAACAGGCCTTTAAACAATAGAAAAATCAACCTGTTGCTAGAAACCTCTAGCTTAGAAAACGTCAGCAATTCTTCTGCTGCAAGAGATGATCGTCAATAAAGACAAAGAATTAAAAGAAAAAGATCTGCTAGTGGAGATATTAAACAGATGAACAAAAAAAGCCCAGCAAACCCCAGCAAACACCTTGGCAATTTTTTCTTGGTTTTTTTTCCTTTCTGCAAGGTTACAGTGTTATACATCTGCTCGGCCCTAATTTCAGATTAGACTTCTTTTGACTCCACAGCTGAGTCTTCCAACTGGCTTTGGGTGTGCTAAAAATGTAATAGCCACGATTCAGATTGAGAGTCAAGCAAAGAAATGGCTCGATGTCAGCTTTCCATGGGAAGCAAGTTCTCATCTTTGTGCTTAGGCTCTGCTCCTTTTCTTCAGTTCACTCTGCGCAGTGGCTCAGTTATTTTTCATTGCCTGTCTTTCCCTAACACTCAAAACCATTATCTGTGCACAGCTCTCTACTCCTAGGTTATGACTTTTTACAAATAATTTCCCACCTAACTGACATTCAGTCACGTGGGTAAATACTTACTCCTGAGTCCTTCAAAAAGGCTCCTGTCAGCCCCTTCCCTGCCATTAATCAGGGAGAGAACCAGTCCTCAGTTCTCATATGAAATTCAGTGCCATTAGGGAGGAAAGTTTGTGGTTGCTGAATGAGAGGAAATATTTTTAGTGTTTTGTCGCTAGTATTTTCTTTCTTTTTTTTTTTCATCCTAATCAAATCAATACACAGTAAATGCCAAAATAAGGTGGTTTAAAATAAGTTATCAAGGTCTATTGAGATTAGTGGAACTTGGGTGACTTAGAGGAGATGTCTGTGTTGGATTGCTTCATGGAACCATTGTAGTTGTGGAAGAGACTTATGTGAGCTTCCAGAATTCATACGTTTTGTGCTTTTGCTGAGACTTAAGTTACATGATTGCCTTAAATAACTTCAGAACATAGTAAAATAAACCACATATTGTCATATCCTGTGGAAGAGGTGAAACATCACCAACTTTATCTATGTAAATTATGTTTGAAATCATTCACTCAGAATGATGTGATTAAAAGAGGAAAAAAAAGCATGTAAACTATGAAAGCCCTTGGGCTTTCATAAATAATTTTACAGCATCCTCATTGTATTTCACAGAATCAGAGAATTTTATAGATTGAAAAAGACCTTTAAGATCATCAGATCCAATCATTAACCTGACACTGAGAAGACCTTGATTAAACCATGTCCCTCAGCACTATGTCTGCATGACTCTTAAATACCTCCAGGGATGGGGACTCAACCACTTTCCTGGGCAACCCGTTCCAATTCCTGATGACCTGTTAAGAAATACTTCCTCATATCTTATCTAAACTTTCCTTGGTGTAGTTTAAGGCCATTTCCTCTTATTCTATCACTTCTTACTTAGGAGAACAGAATAACACCCACCTCTCTAAAACTACCATGTTGTTGTAGAGAGCCGTAAGGTCTTCCCTGAGCCTCCTTTTTTCTAAGATAATCAACTCCAACTCTCTCAGCCACTGCTCATAAAACATGTGCTCTAGCTTTGTTGCCCTTCTTTGGGCACACTCTAGTGCCTCAGTGTTCTTCATGTAGTGAGGGACCCAAAACTGGACTCAGTATTTGAGGTGCAGCATTACCAGTGCCAAGTAAAGGTGCACAATTGCTTCTCTACTCCCGCTGGCCACAGTGTTCCTGATACAGGCCAGGATGCCATTGGCCTTCTTGGCCACCTGGGCACACTGCTGGCTCATGTTCAGCCTGCTGTCAGTCAACACCCCCAAGTCCCTTTCTGCTGAACAGCTTTCCAGACACTCCTCCCCAAGCCTGTAGTGCTGCCAGGGATTGTTGTGCCTGAAGTGCAGAACCCAGCATTGGGCCTTATTGAAATCCATACCGCTGTCCTTGGCCCATTGATCTAGTCTGTCCAGATCCCTCTGCAGAACCTCCCTACCATTGAGCAGATCAGTGCTTCCATGCAGCTTGGTGTTGTCTGAAAACTTACTGAGGCATTTGTTTACTTCTAAACAGTCATAAGGTTAGGCATTGCACTGGAAAGGCATGTTCTTGACATCCAGAAAGCTTCAAACACTGAAATACTTTTGGTTTAATTTTTACCAGACACAGATCCCTAAAAAGTCATTTCCAGTAAATGATATGGTGGCGCTAGAATTAGATTAATAGCCTGCTTTCCCTAAACTATTAATTGAACAAACATATAGAGAAGAAATTAGACCAGTTTTATTTAATATAATTGTTTTCATACAAGATTAATACTGCATGTGATTATTGAGTAACCCTGGCATTAATCATATTTCCTTCTTAATTTTTTTTTTTTTCTGCCTCAGTTCCCTGTATGCTCTGGTTCAGCAATGCTAAGCAATTTGCACCAGAAATAATAGAGCTTCTGTAAGAGAGACTGTGAATTCACTACCAAAATATGAAATGTAGTGAAATTGTAGTTAGAGAGGTGGGGAATTATCTTCTGCAATAACATAATGGAGTATATAGATTTTTCATTCATTTTTATCATAAGACTTAGGCTTTAGCTATTTCTCATGTCCATTTTTAGAGGAGACCAGGATATACTTCCAATCTCCTTTTACTATAGATAGCTGTATTCATTGATGTGCTGGCAGTCTGTTTTATGGGGTTTTATTTAAGACCATTGCTCTAAATTTCTTTCACAGATTAAATAACCACTACTTTGTTAGCTTTCCATCTAGAATTTTCTTATTTTTCTAGGTAGCTTATGTACTTTATTTCTCACAAATATTTGCCACCAAGAAAAGTTAACTTTTTTTTACTGTACCGGTAAGTGGGTTTTCAAGTGCCACTGTCTCTCTTAATTAAGCTTCTGCAGTTGTTTAAAAGCCCATGCATCAATACACACAGTGCAGAATTACACAAATTACTATATTAACATTAGCTATGTCAAAATTTGCTCTACATTTAAGTAGGAACTTTATCTAGAACATGCAACTCTCCCAGTGTTCATTGCTCAAGTTGCCTCTTTGAAGAATGATGTTTTACACAACATTATTCCTAACAAACTGTTATTTTCACAGTAACTTTTACTTTCAAATTTGTGTTATTTTCAATGCACTTAATAGTATTTTAAACTGTCTTTTAAATTAGTATGAACCTGCATAGTGCATCATGAATAAGTTGTTTGTAATATTGTATGAGCTTAACAGCATATATTGTAATAAAAAAAAAAAAAAAAAAGGTCCACTGAGGACTTGCTGCAAATCACACTTGTTCATTTGTTCTGAGGAGCCAAACTATCCCCTTCAGTTGACCAACTTCATTGGATTTGTAGCTGTATCTCTGTGCTGGGGAGCTAAGCTAAATTACAATTTAGGGAATAAAGGGAAGGGGAAGGAGGAAACAATGTACAAATTCTTAAAGTTACTGGGTGTACATTTTTTATTTGGACATCTAGCTCAGATGTTGATCCTTCCAACCAAAGGAGAAGGTTGTTCTTATTTTAACAGAGCAGTAAAAATATAAAGTTGGTCTGAAGCAAAGAAGAAATCAGGAAGGGTTACAGATCCGTCATGTGTTGAATGAGACCCCAAGCACCTTTCCAGTGTCTTTGTATGCAACTCATTCGTAGGTTCCACTGAAATGGAATGGGTCAGCAGACTGGGGAAAAGTTAGTATTTTGTGTGGTTGGGTTTTTTTCCCCTCTGGACTATGGCAATACACTATTTGGAGGATTACCTGAAAACATTCCTTAAAAGTTAGAGGATTTCCTTTCATCGTTGAGCTCTTGTGGTAACACCATCCTAAAACTTGATCGGCTGTCTTTAGCCGATCAAAAACAACCTTGTCAGTTTATTGATGTGTCGGTCATGACTTGCATACAAACACAGCAGCATTGCTTCAGGGGAAGTGCACTACAGGCATAAATTTCTCTCTTTGCAGAAAATGTCACCTGTACTAATATTCTGGAAACAGCAACAAGTATATGAATTTGTATTTATATATACTCTTGCTGTCTGAAAAGACAGAAAGCATTTTGGCCTTGTGAAAGTTCTTGGTGATACACCTTGTGATGTTCAAGAAAAACAGGGGAATAACTTTGGTTAGGGCTCCCTTGTCATCTATTTTCCTGCAGGTGCTTGCATGGAGGCACAAGTGATGGTGTTTCCTAGGGTAAGATGCTCACTGTTTTAAGTAGTAGCAAAATTCTGCATACTTCACACTGTAAGCTGTTACCATATGTAGACAAGCAAGGTAGAAGGAAGCCGCCTGCTCACAAGAGCAGAGGACAGCAATAGTCATCTTACAGTGCAAGTCGAGGCCATTTCTGTTACTACCTGAACGTACCTTGCTAGTAGGCTTGTGTGTACGGTGCAGCATCTGAGCTAAAAAAGTGTGACATCCCTGATTCAAGTTTGCACTTCTGCACTTCCTAGAAAGTACAAATTGAGAAGCAACTCAACAAGTTAAGTTAGTCTGCTAAGCAGCCAGCATTTCTGGGAGCAAGGCTAGATCTAGTCCTCGGAGTGCTAACTGTCTGCCTCCAGCATACCATATGGAAGTTATGGGTCAGTAAAGCATATTAAGAATACCAGGAGGGCTTGCTGAGGAGGATGCTGTACCAAGTTTTGCATTTGTTCTCAGGCCATTTGGGTTTATGCAGCCCAAATTTTGGTTCAGAAATACAGGACTGACAAGGAAGCAGTCAGTCATTATCATAATCCATAACAAATGACAGCAAGTTGAGTAAGGAATGTGTGTCCAATATACCATGAAAGCACAAATCTATCCTTAGGGCAGCTGTAAAAATCATACTGGGGTTGTTTAAGTGTTCTCATGTTTAAATATTTCCATGATTGGTCAGACCATTGGGGAAGTCTCAGGCAGCTGGGATGGTGTCTGTCCTGAAAGGCTGCAGGGTGGCCTTGCTTCCACTGAGTCTGCTTACTCTTGGAAGTTGTCTTCTGTGGCTTATGGAACTTTCAGAAACACATTTTCTTTTACGTTACTGTCACTTTGGGTTTTTTACAAGGAATAAAGCTTGTTGTATTGGGAGTAACCAAGTGTGGCAGTGATTCAGGTGATGCTGCACCACTTTCTCTCTTCCCTTAAACTTTTGCTTTGGGCTCACTTCTGCCACAGTCCCTGCTGTGGATGAGGCTTGCTAAGCTCTTGAAGGTCACTCTGACTTCGGGGTGTCAGTCTCTTTATCTGACACTATATATGGTTTTTCATCAGGAATGAAAAGAAATTAGTCAGGAATTGCATGAATTCATCTAAAAGCAGAAATGATTTTCTAACATTTACCACCATTGTGGCTGTGGTGAATGAGTAGACTCATTTGTTCCTAAACAGAAATGCACATGCAAATAGTATCTGCATTCACCTGAGTGAGCAAGGCTTTATTTTCTCTGTATAAGCCTGCAGATTAAAGAGGGGTTTGTGTATTTCTGATTTTTGAATTTTTTCAAACAAAATGTGAATTTTTTTTTTTTTTTTTAATTATTATTTCAGATATTGTTGAATCTCTATTAGTTAGTGGGCTGCTACCAGTTGGTGTCTGGAGTGCTTAAAATCTCCTATGACACTATTTGACTGTCACTGTGCCTTCACCTTATTGCTTTCTGTAGCATGCTCAGAAATCATAAGGCTACTGAATGGCTTCAACTCAGGAAGTCTGGGAGCTGTGATCTTAGTGGTTTCCTGTTCTTAAGTTTAGTTCTTTGGCATCAGTGTTACACTGCCTCAAAATGGAAATGAACTTGGATAACTGTAAAGGCAAGGTGTCCAGACACTGGTTTCTGGAAGTAAATTCCTCCTGTTAATTAGCCATACAATAGGGGTGGCTGTGGCATGGCTGCAGGGTAGAGCAGAGAAAGAAACTGCTTGGTTGGTTGTGATGTCCAGATAGACTCTGGGTATCTGTTTGGAAAAACTTTAAAAGGCTTTATGGTTAAACCTTTTGTCCTGCTACAGCCTTCTGGCCTTATCTTTACCTTTCTATGGCAGGAAACAGGCTGAACCTAAGTTTTAATTCCTACTAGCACTTGAAAAACAGAACTGCTGTCTTTAACATCAGTGGAATTCCTACTTGGACGTAGGCACATTCTCCAAGCTCTTGCAAAACCTACTTGTGCAAGTTTCTCTGGGTCCTTCCTCTAAACTTTTACTTTTAATGTAATGGAATGATTTAAAAGAGTAATTAGACATCTGGTTATCTGGGGGGAGAAATCAGATGCATAGCTGAGACAGTCAGCATAGGGACTTTGCATTTTCTGATTAATTCAGGCGTTGTGAAAAGATTGAAAGTGTTTCTGGGGATGGGAGCTTTCTGTCCTCACTGTCCTTATTACTTCAAGACACCTTTCTGTCATGACAGTATTTTTTCTCTATTATGGAATTGATATACAATACAATTCTTGTCAATCTCCTCATGCTTATTTCTGAAACACACCTCATGTGTTTGAAATACACACCAATAAGGCACAGTATAACTGTGTAAACCAGTAATCATTGGGGGTTTTTTAAACGAGGTTAAAAACTGATTTAAAAAAGTCAGTTTGGCCCAGTTTACCAAAACATCTGCAGGATTCACAAACAGCTTGTTGGCTGAGCTCAACAGCAGGAGAAGCTGTAGTCAATCAGTTCTGCCCTCTTCAGCAGGTGTAATACCAGTTGATGGAAATTGCAATACATGGTTTCAGGGGACATGTGGTTAATGTGTCCAGATGATAGCAACATCAACAAAGTACAGAAAAAAAACATGGGCAGATGTTTGGCTTATTCTGTCTACATGGTTACATGTACTTAAATTCACTCTAATGGAGTTTATCTACCGTCACATTGTGGTTTGCTCTGTTACAGAGAAGGATTTTATGGTAGGCTGCTAATCTTACAAAACACTTCACCTGTTGTAGGAGCCATATTTTGCAGTGTCTTAGCTGCAGATTACTGGACTCTTTTTTTTATTCAATCTTTCTTTCTAAACATATTTGAGTGTTAGGTTTGTCTAGAGTGGAATGAATTGCTTTTTGGTTTTGACATATAGCAGGTTATTTTTGCCCTGAGACTGGACGCTTTACACCTTCAAGGGCAGAGAGAAGATAAATTACACGCTTTTCAAATTTCACCCTTAAAAAAATAAAAATGACTCTAGGTTTATCTAACTGAATCTTTTTTACTTTTGGTTTTGGTTTTCTACTGTGCGTACCAGGAGTACAGTCAATTCTGAAATTACTGAAATAGAATGTTGACTAAACTTGATCAATAGACTATTAAAATACATCAATAATTATTAAAAATATTTAGTCGGATTGTTAAATTATGAGTCATGGTTCTTCAGTTCCATTTGTGTATAAATGAAAGTGGTGTAAATCCAGCTCTCCTGTAATCAGAAGGTCCTGTTGTTATTTTGTTCATATGGATATAGCATCCTGTGTCTGTTATCTGCTCTGGTCTTTTCTTTCTTCATTCTTGCTACTAGAACTCTTTAAACTTCTAAATCCTCACAGCTTGCAAGTTTAGATTCAGTGCTTTGTAAGATTAATTCAAAAATGTATCAACCTATTATTTTGAAGCTGATGTGAGCATTTAAAGAAAAGGGATTTTATCTGTTATTCGTTTAATGCAGCATGAAATGAACATCTGAATCAAACAGCATTATTTTAGTAAATAAGATCCAGCATCTATTAGGAGGCTTCATTATTTCCTATACATAGTCATATTTTCAAAGTGTAATTTTTTTCTTCTTCGTAAGCGCTCAAAACATTTCCCCATGTTTTTCAACAAGGCATTGTGTGTTGATGTTTGTAATTAGATCATTTGCATACAGTGGTTGTCATTAAAAAGTTAGCATTTTCAGTACTTACAATGTCATGGTATCCAAGTTATTCAAAGCTTTCCCATTTCTAAATATTTACAATTCTAATTTAGATCACATAGTTCTCATCATGCTAACCATTATTTGCGGTGTTATTTCTCACATGACTGCTTCTCAGGCTCAGGTCTGTTTCGCTGTGAATAATTTTGTAGTCTCCAGTTTAGTGGGATTCTAACTATAGAGTATATTTTTAGGACCAACGTAGTTGCAAGATATTTTCCTGAAGTCCCGTATCCAGAACCATGTGTACTCAGTTGCTACAGAAATACTTGTCATCCTCTCTTCCCAAGAAACAGACAGATGAGCATGATATCAAACATGCCCAGTGTAGTGGTGTGCACAAAAATGTCTGTAAACTAACTGGAGCAGGTACAAGGCCTATTTCACTGAGTTGTGAGATGTGTCCTGTAAATTCAAGAAAATAAATTAGAATCCTAAAAACAAACAAACAAAAAAATGGTATCTTCTATAGCACACCTCCAGGAGGTTATGCTCCCCTCTGGCCAGTCCTCTTAATAATCAAGCTGCCAAACTTTGTAACAGAATTAGGGTTGGTAGGCAAGGCTGCCTCCTGGCTGTAGAGACTGTCTGTACCTTATCCTCATGGTAGTACTGAATCTGAAAGGGCTCCCTATTCCTCTACCGGGTTGAACATGAACTGGAAGAACAAGAGATAGAAACTGTTAGCAGCGTTTGAGATACAAAGCTTCTCAAATCATAGAATCATTAGGGTTGGAAAGTACCTCTAGGATCATCGAGTCCAACCTTCATCCTAACATCTATCTATCCATTACACCATTGCCTCAAGTGCTATGTCTACTCATTTTTTAAACACCTCCAGGGATGATGACTCTACTACCTCCCTGGGCAGCCTGTTCCAGTGCCTAACCATTCTCTCAGTGAAGAATTTCTTCCTAATATCTAATCTAAACCTCCTCTGATGCAACTTGAGGCCATTTCCTCTCGTTTTATTATTAGTAATTTGTGAGAAGGGACCAACCCCAGTTCCCTCAGCCTCTCCTCATCAGGCATGCTTTCCAGACCCCTCACCAGCTTCGTTGTCCCTCTCTGGACCCACTCCAGCACCTCAATGTCCTTCTTGTGCTGTGGTGCCCAATACTGGACACAGTACTCAAGGTGTAGTGTCATGAGTGCTGAGTACAGGGGCACGATCACCTCCTTACTCCTGCTGGTCACACTATTTGTGATCCAGGCCAGGATGCTGTTGGCCTTCTTGGCCACTTGGGCACACTGCTGGCTCATGTTCAGCCAGCTGTTGACCAGCACCTCCAGGTCCCTTTCCTCCAGGCAGCTCTTCAGCCACTCT
>JAAGNO010006635.1:120075-147163 GCA_033439905.1 Ceryle rudis | reverse complement strand
GAAATGTTTGTATCATTTGAATGCCTTAGTCCCACTGATCTTATTTTTTACCTTTGAAATATATATATATATATTTATTTTATTTTTCCTAAGAGAACATAGACCTCTCCAGGGCCAGACTTTCAAAGGTAATCCAATACCTAAAAATCCAGGCATCAACTGGGATTTTCTGGAGCTTGTATGTAGCTAGGTATTTATCTCCTGCTAATTTTAGCAGATTGAAAATCCCAGAAGTTATCCCAGATAAATGCAATCTGCTTCTTCAGATTCCTAAATGCCTTTGAATTCAGATTCTAATTTCAAAAGTGACTTAGCAGCAAAGTTCCTATGTGGCATTTAATTTACTTTTCTCTATTTTTCCAGAAGCATTATTTTAAAATGTAGATGTGGCTCACCGCTTAAACAAGCAAATCCCATCACATCAGTGTGGTTGCTACCAATGCAGCTTGAGCTGGAAGTGATCTGCAAAGGCCAAGATAATGCTCCCCTCAATCCCAGTGTATCAGTGAACAGGATTTGTTATGATAAGAAGCTAATAAGAAATGAACAAGCGTAGCTGTGCCTCGATTCATTGTATCGCTGTTCGGCATTATTCTAGGAACGTTCACCCCACGCTTTAGATGTGATTTATAAACTTTAATTAAATAAGCCTCTCAGAACCCCTTGTTGAGAATCTAGGGTTAGTTCTAAAAACTTGAAATAACTGGAAAATAATTGAATAAAGGTTCTCTCCATTTTGCAGAATAAGATACAGCTTTAAATGTTGTATCAGTTGTAGTTAGTAAAGGAAACTTGAGAAACAGCTCAAGGTCATTCAACAAGACCGTGGAAGAGAACCCCTGAGAGCTGAGAACATTTGTTCTTGCTCCGTTCACTTGAGAAAAGTGAACTGTAGAATATCTTTCCTCAGGAAGGTCGTTGTGAATATTCAAGGGCTGTATTTGTGTGTGTATGTATTTTATATCTACCGGTGCTTTAAAAAAAGTCTGCTTTGAAATATTTGGGTTCTTTTTAAGTCATCAGTAGCAGTAATGGATTATAGTATTTGGAGTCTAGTATTTTGGTCTCAAGTGCGATCTTCTTAAGCTGTCAGAATAGGATGAGGGTAATGGGTGTGTCCCTGCCATACCCAGTAACACAGCTGTATGTGCTGTGTGTGCTGCGTGTCCGTCTTCCAGTAGTTGTGGAGCAGTGGGGCATGTGTGCTGTGGGTCAGATACTGTGTGTGGTTAGGAAACTTCACCGGTCCAGGAGGGTGCCGTGGGATGCTAACAGCTACATTTTGGACTTCAATCTACTTCTGTATATGTATCTTTTAACCTGGCCCTGGCTGTCTGGGATGCTGCTGTTCCTGTGGGATGAAGTGTTATAAACTGACTTCATCCCACTTGGCATTGTGAAAAGGCAGAAAGTAGAGGCACGGAAGTTACCCAAGGAAGCTACAGAAGATGTGCCCTGGATTGTTGGTGTTTCTGTTAGCACTGTTTATTTAAACATTTATATCTCCCTGGTCTAGATCTGAAAAACACTGCTGATCCTTCATAAGAAGCATGCTCACAGTCTTCCTGGCCAATGATTCTTCTACAGCAAGCAGGACTTCTTCCTCATCCTGAGAAGCCTTCATCCCTTCCTATGTCAGTGGCTACAAGGCCAAGACCCAGCTCACCGCTGTCCCCACCAAAATCTCTCGGACTGGGGCCTTCCTTTCATCACACACAAGAAGAGGAGCTTGCAACGGTGGTGGAGCAGGATCCTATGCTGGAAGAACTGTGTAAGCCTCTGTGCTGTAAGCTTTGCAATGTCACTCTGAATTCAGCACAACAAGCCCAGGCTCATTACCAGGTAAGAAGAGCAACAGGAGGCATGGCTTTCAGGGCTGCTGCACTTGCAGCTTGTGTAGACATACCTGTGCCAACGCGTGCACTGTGAGTAATGTTGCTGTGGTAGCACAGAGCTAAGTGTGGGCTAATGCATGAGGACTAACTTAGCTTCTAGGGGAGGTTTTAAGTGCTTTGTTGAGGTGGCTGCACAACAGCAGCAGCATTTGAGTTAGTTCATCTGAAGCTACCTCTACACCATCTAATGGACTGGAAGCTGTGGCTAGAACTGCTCTGTAAGACATGTCTTCATCCTAAGTGAATTTGCTGTTTGTCCAGACACGCTTCAGTGCTTTTATTTAAGGTGTCCATCAGTGGAGCATGTGAAAACTTTGCCCACAGGGACAGAGAAGTAGTACCAAGATGGCATGGGTGAAAAGGCAGACACTCATAATTTTCCTTTGCTTTATGGGATCTGGTTTTCACCTGTGCACTCTGATAGAACTTCTTATTCCACAGACATGATTTTGTAGGACCTGGACAAATGTTTTCTTCTGGGCCCAGCAGTGCAGTTAGGAAAGGGATCTGCTGCCATGTGCTCATCAGTGCCTTCTTCCTGAGGTTGCACACACAACTGGTCTGGTGGTGGGGCCATTTGTGCAAACTTTCTCCTCTGCCTTGGACAGCATCAGCTGAGCCAGCTCAGACAGAATTTGGTTGAGTTGTCCGAATTAGATTAGGAACTATTTGCATATGATTCTTTGCTGAGAGGTCAAATATGTCATAGTCCTTTGTTACCCCAGTTTACTAGTACCCTCTCTTACTAGTGCTATATTTGTGTAAGATGTGGAAATAGTAACTCGCCACCAGCAAATTCAAAAGGGTCGTTGTTCATATCCTCAGGATGTCAGGCCCAGATCTCAGATTTGCTGTTGGCCCTGAAAAAGTTGTGTTGTGCCAGTGAAGGGGTAGGTTGAATTAGGATTACACTTCAGTGTCTGACTTCTGCAGTGTTTCTGCACGAGGGGACAGGAGTGCATTGATAGTACATAACATGTGTTTATACACGTGCCTTACTATAAATCCACAAGGCATATACATACTCTCATATAGCTCTCAGGTTTTGAAAACAAACAGAACTGTAAGTTCTCCAAGAGAAAATAAAATGTGAAGAAAGGTTATTTGGATTCAATCTTATGTATTAACTCATGCTTGTAACCTCAGGAAAAGAAGTATGTGTGTGTCTGTCCAGGCTTATCAAAAAGCTATGCAAAGCAGTTACATTTCATGTTTAAAATACCTAATGCTAGTTTTAAGTGAAATGGGAACAGATTGAGGAACTAATTGTAAAATTACCTTGAGATTTGATAAAATCAATTAAAAATCAGGCCCAGTCGTGCTAGGTGATGAGATATTTTAGAGACAAATCTTTCAAGTCCAGAGCTGTTAATTTCTGAGTGACAACCCCTTTACCTGAGGTGCCATGTTCATGGCCACTTTGTCCCTTTGGTCTCTGGATCCTTTTTCTTTCAGTGTAGGATACTATTACTAGGACAGCAATTAATTTGGGTTCTCTTTCCAGGGTAAAAACCATAGTAAGAAACTGCGAAATTACTATGCTGCCAATAGCTGTCCAGCACCTGCCAGAATGAGTAATTCGGTTGAGTCTGCCCCACCTCAGGTTGTCTCCCACCCACCTCAGGTAAGGCATGGGAAGGTGACTGAGATCATGCTGCTTACAACCTCCTGGAAGGATAACTAGATCTCATGCTGTGAGGATTACGGCAGGAGTTGGGAAAGAAATTTTCTTGTGATGGCACAGGACGGTGGAAACGACCTGTTATGAGCTGTTTGCTTTTCTCTGAAGATGCAGACGTTGATCTGCCCTTGCAGCAGAATATTGGACTTGAAATGTTCTGTTTCTTCATGGCAAATACTTTGATTCCTAGGTAAGTCTGGTATGCTGCTGATTATGGTTGTTTAAGGGCAGGTACAAAACAGCATTGTTAGAGCTGGTTTTGGACTTGAGGTTGTGGCATTTGCTCTGCAGAATTATCCCTCCATTGTGTGAGGGAAGTGGAAAAAATGCTTAGGTGCTCCTACATCCATTGCCCTGGGCTGTTACCTAATTCCTCTTTGTTGCTCCTTTTGAAGTGCTTATTTCTGTATGTAGGGTGAATGGATGGTTCCCTGATGTTCCAGATTAATTCTGTATTTGGCACATTAGAAGCAAAAGAGGTGAATTTTGCTTTCTTGTAGAATTTGTCACTTCTAGTTGTCACAGGATTAAACAGCTAACCTGACTTCTGCATGTGACTGTGCAGGGAACCATAGCTGGGCTGCAGGGATGGAAGCTGTACCTGTCATTTTCCAAAGCATAAGACTCTGTTGTCTCTAGAAAAGCAAAGAGCTGTCTGCTGTAAGTGGCAGTCTGTGATACCTTCTGGTGGAGCCCGCAGAGGAAGGCTTGGTCCTGTGTATGTTGACTTTGCAGTTCACAGAACTGAACCAAGAGGGCATGAGGTGCAGTCCTAGGCAGTGGGACATGGGTGCTTTACCTGCTAGGGTATCTGATGCAGTTTTTTAATAGAGAAAATGATCCATGACAATAAAAAGACCACTCTGGGGCCATGTGAGGGTTCACATTGTAACGTAGACGTCAGATTTATGTGTGTGTCTATAAGCTTGAACCACATCAAAGGAGATGCGAAAGAAAGTTGACTTGGCAAGTGCCGCAGTGACATGATTGTATGAATCACTACTGCTGCACTGTTTACAAAGCACATTTCTCTGGATGATGCACACTGAGGAGACATAGCTGCTGCCCCAGTCAGTGCATGATCTGACTAGATGAGCAAGATATCCTTCATATGGCAGGAGCTGCTCACGTGAGGCTGGGTCCTTCCTTTGAAGTCTTGATTTGGGTGCCTTCCTACATGAAGGGTAAGGATCAGAAGTTTGACATCTCTGCTGTTCTTTTCTTTTCCTCTTAGTATGGTCAAGATGCTGTGGAGAGACAGGGCACTGTGGAGAGATTAAGTACATTTGTAAATGGGAGAGAGGAGCATCTTTACCTTTCGGTGGGTCTCCCTCAGTGTGAAAGTCACTGTTGTCAGTTCCCAGCAGTCAGGAGTACAGGAGTTAAATCACTGTGGTGAAGCAAACAAGCTTCTGTAGCAGTTTCAGAGGTACAGGGTGTTTGTTCAGATTGTGTTTTCCTCTCCATCTGAGGCCAGGGATTTGCCTAGTTCTTGAGGAATTTGCAGATTCTTCTGGTGGCTGAAGCAGGGAAAAACGACATTCTTGTAATTCAGTTCGGAGAGCACTTGAGAGTGTCCTAATCCATATGCTCTAATTCCAGTTTTTGCTGCCTGATGAAGATGATATTGGTCTCAGTCTCTGTGATTCAAGTATTTCAGTGATCTAACCTTCTTGTGTTTCACATGCTGTCTCTCCCTTTGCTGCTAGATGGGATCCAGTAAACCAGGTGGCCGAGTGATCTTGGCCACAGAGAATGATTACTGCAAGCTCTGCGATGCCTCGTTTAGTTCTCCAGCTGTGGCACAGGCTCACTACCAAGGGAAAAATCACGCCAAACGGCTGCGTCTTGCAGAAGCACAGAATAACTCATTCTCGTAGGTATTGTTCAACTTCATACTCAGGCTGAAAGCATGTGGCAGTGTCTCTGGCAGTCTTTTTATCAGAAAACTGAATTGCAGCTGTTCATATTTGTTTAATCTTCAGGGATGCATCAGAACTAGGCAAACGAAGGGTGAGGAAAGAAGGGAATGAATATAAGATGATGCAGAACAGAAGAAATACATATACAGTTCAAAACACCACAGGTAACTGGGAGCTTGCATCTGTACTGGAGAATTATTGTTCTGGCATAGTAATAAATAATAAACAGACTTGTTTTTCTTCTGTTTCTGAGGTCTGTTTTAGCAGAGACAGGTTGTGAAAATAGCTGGTTCTATCTCTGCTTATCCTTCATGTCTGCATGTTTGTTTTCCCAGCTGCTAAAGTTGCTTTGCTTTGTCAGCCTGCTTGTTAGTTCAGTTTCTCAGTTTGTAACTTAATTTACCATCTGCCCATCTCTAAGGCTGCTCTAAGTGGTGACAGTTTTCCTGCTTTCTTTTCTTGGCAAGTGGCCAGGTGCATTGACTCCTACTGTATCACATCAACCTGTACGTGCACTCCCATGACCAGAATGAGAAACCATGTTAGCCTCCCTCTAAGACCATCTGTTCCTAGAATAGAGTCATTCCTCAAGTGTTAGATGCTAACTTTGCCTCTTTACTATGATTTAAATTGTGTTTTCTAGTGTCCAGCCCAGCACCTATTACGAGCACATATTATCTGAAACCCTGATTCCTAGTGAAGCTTGGTTTAAACATGTCATTCTAACCACTGTTTAAACATGTCATTCTAACCACTGTCATATCTTTTAAAATCCTATTAAATATATTTTTTTTGGTGATAATTTTAAACTGAGGCAGCTTATTCTAATCAAAAGACTGTTCTAATTCTGGAATTGGAAGGTTAAGAAGAAAAAAAATATCATTTACATTATTAGACTCCTAATTTTCAAAGCCCTATTGATTTTTAATAAGATTGAGGCACTAAGCTCACTCTACTGCTGTAGAAAATACCAGCAAGTACTGCTCCCCTGTGTGCTACAGCCCTCTACATCTGTATCTCAGCAGAGAAGTAATGTGGGAAAATAAGTTTCATACTTTAATCTGTTAAAGAAGCTAATGTTTGCCTGCTTTTTGATCATTCATTCAACTTAAAAGTTGTCATAGAGATGCCTCAAGCTTTTCTTTCTTGTAGATAAACCAGGCTTTTCTGTTGACTCCTCAGGTCCCTACTTCAATCCCCGCTCACGCCAGAGGATTCCTCGGGATCTGGCCATGTGCGTCACCCCCAGTGGCCAGTTCTACTGCTCCATGTGCAACGCCGGGGCCAGCGAGGAGATGGAGTTTAGACAGCACTTAGAAAGCAAACAGCATAAAAGCAAGGTGTCCGAACAGCGGTATAGGAATGAGATGGAGAATCTAGGCTACGTACAATGACACGCCACCCTTGGTAGTAGTTTGCAAATAGAGCAGCTTGTCTCTCGCCTGCTGTTTGCCATATGCCCTGCTTTGTGCTCCATTTGATAGGAGTATGCTCTCGAGCTATACATGTAACACCTGCAAACTTAATGGTATGGTTAGTTTTTTTTCTATCCTAGTTGGCAGGATGACTCTGTGCAGGACCTGAAGTGTTTTTGATGTTTGTTTGCTAATTATCTAAGGCTCTTCGTTATATTGAGTGGAGGGGAGTACTTCGTCTTCTCTCCAGCCTTCTGCATGAATATGCAAAGCCCAAGAAGTGCTGGGAACTTCTGTGGTTCCACCGCACAGGTGGACCATGTGCAAAGCCCACTCACCTGTTTGCCCACCACAGAGCAGTGCTCCAGAATGACTCCCTACAGCAGGCTGAACCTCTGGGCAGCTTGTAAAAGAGGGGCAGCAATGGGGCCTGTGAACGTGTGATTTAGGTAGTGTATTTATCCACAAATTGCTGCTTGTGGCCCCCGTTACAGCCCAGAGTAGGTTCATTCCACGCCCTTGTAGAAAGGTTGCGCATACCTCTCCTCC
This sequence comes from Ceryle rudis, assembly GCA_033439905.1. Classification (NCBI taxonomy): domain Eukaryota; kingdom Metazoa; phylum Chordata; class Aves; order Coraciiformes; family Cerylidae; genus Ceryle; species Ceryle rudis. Next base: position 139,701 of record JAAGNO010006635.1, on the reverse strand, counting down.
TTGGAGGGTCTTGCCTCTTACCGCTTCCTCTGCAATGCAGATTTCATTCTGAACATTGGGTATCAGCTGATTAGCCCCATTCAGAAATACTCTCTTCTACCAGTTAACAATGATAAAAGATTCTCGCTGTTGTTGGCTGGGCACCTTAATGCACCATGGGTGTAACTCATCTCTCTGAAGAGAGTCTGTGGGGATCTCGGTGGCTGAATGAAGTGAATCAGAAAGCAAACCTGCGCAGATCAGATGCGCTCTGCTCTGATTCTGCCTTAGACTGAGTAGGGTTGAGGAGACATTGGAAGGATCTGTCAGCTGTAATTTCTTTGCATAGTGATGTAGAAGAGAGCAAGTGTTGGTCTCTGTCCTGCAGCTGTATTGATCTGGGAGCACAGGGCTGCCTGGACCCTGGGGAGCAAATACCAGTGTGTCCCACTTCCGTGCCATTCCTTGGACAAAGGCCAGTGGGTGTTACAGAGGAGAAATGAAATGCTCCTTTGGACTATAGCTACCAATACTGGGTTAATTTTTTCCCCTTCTTCCTTTTCTCATCTTGGTATGGGTTTGAATTCCATTCCTTGATGTAAACTTCACTGCTTTAGGGACCGTCAAAAATCCAAAGTTTGGTAGGATGTAGATGTCAGGGGTGGTGATTGATTGAGCAACAGCTTTTTGGCCACACGTAAGTATTTATGAAACTTGATAACCAACTTTGTAAGTGTGGACAAACCCAAGGGTTGTGTGTCTGTTTTGATTTTCCTTAGCAAAAGCAGAAAGGGGATAAAGAGCAGAAGTAGAGCTGACATCTATTTTTCCACTCATTGGGGTAGACGCGAGGAGCGTGATTGGAAAGTGATACCCAGTGTTTCTGAAACATTGTCTCTAGTAGCAATTGTGGTATGTAGGTAACCTCCCTTGGACCTGACCCGCCACTGTGCTGCTACAGCTGTACACTGGTATAGCTCCATTGACTTCAGGGCAGGTTCAGGGAAGGGGGCAAAGGAAGCATCGTGGCTTGTCTCTCGTGCCTTTTTAGGCAGTATGGTGAGTTAGGTGCACCCGCGCTGGTTTCGGTAGCATTTTACCAGGGATAAATTTTACCTAGTGCATAATGTTGAAGGTAGCTCTTCCACCCCCTTTCTTGCCATTCTGATCCTGCCTTTTGCATTCCAGAAGGACTTTCTGCTTGCCTTAAAACTGAAGAATGAGTAAACTAACAAAAATTCCAGAGAGGTTTTTATTCATCTTTCTAGTCCACCTCAAAAAGCTTTGTTGCACTTGGCTGCTCCTCAGAAATTGAGTGGTGTTATCTTTAGCTACTGAGCATCAGGGAGCCACACAACTTTAACGCAGCCATCCTAAACCCAGGCAGAGTGAGCTCTTACACAGTAGTCAGAAGTAACCCCCTACATCATTCCATGCTGATCCTTGCCCTGCAGATACAAGCAGAGCAATGGACATCCTCTTGAATGGGATTCCCTCCCCTCCTTTGTGCAAAGCCCAGTTATACAGAGTTTGTGCACTGGAGAATGTTAGAAGGCAGGAGGACAGGTGCCTCTGCCAGGTTGCAGAGTGCTGAGTACTTCTGACAGCCTGTAACTCTGTTTCCTCTGTGCTTTCCTGCCCCTTGCTCACCCTTCTGTGCAGCCTTGAAGAACATTCCCCTTGCAGAAGTCTCTAGTCATCCTTTTCCCCTCATCTTTTGCAGTGGAAGAAGGGCTCTGTTTTTCTTTTTGTGTTCTGTCTTTTGTTTTGCTAGTCTGACACCACTGTGCAGGGATAGAGGGAATTGCACGAGCCTTACCAGTGTGCTTCACCAGAGCGACCCCTGCATTATGGTTAAACATCCCTCTTGCTGTAAATTAAAGCATGACATTTCCCACAAGCTGCAATTAGCAGAAGAACAATGCTTTGTATGATACGAGCTGGAGGTACTGGTGTTGTCTAGCTCATTGCTTAGGCTCGAGAAGGCATTTTTGTCTGCTTTCATGTGTCCCAAAAAATGAACTGTTCACCACTTTGCTTTGGTTGCTGCTCCTGCTCCCAGCCCAGTGACCTACTCCTTGTTTGGCATTTCCAGTGGCTGCTGGAGGTGTCAAAATTCTAGTTTGCTCCACGTGCTGTTACCTCCTGGTAAAAGCTGATGCCAGTATGCCACAGCACACCAGTGTGCTAGTGTGTTTGGGAGGGGGTGTGAGGGAGGTGCAGGGGACTGTTTCTCAGGGCTTCTCTCTGCAGGGGTCTGAGTCTGTTTTTGAGGAATGGCTTGAGTATGCCCTGAGCCGAGAGGCCTGTACCTGCTTTGTTTTGTTCAAGGGAGTACAAGTGAATGTCATCATGCTGAGAATTTCAAAGTGGCAGGTTGTATAGCAGGTGTAAAGCAGACAGTGGGACTCAAGTGACAAAGAGTAGGACTGGTTTCCTATGTGGTAGGAAAGATGCTTCTTTCTGGGAGAAAGAAAAGCTTCACTTTTTTCCTGGGAGAAAGAAGCTTCACTCCAGTGCTTTGTTGTGGCCCTTCCCTAAGAGTGACCAAAGCTTTCCCTCTTTAGCATTGCTTAATGGTTTGTGATCTTCCTACTGTCCTGCCAGCACAGAAAATAGTTGACTACAAAGAGAAAACTCCACACCACACTGATATCATTAGGGTTCAGGCCAGTCTAAACTCATGCTTGTTAGCATGAGAAACTGGGTAGATGTTGATTTTTTTTATTATTATTATTATTATTATTTGTGAAAGCTGTTCTTCAGCGTTCAAAACAGTTGTTGAAAACACATCCCAGCTAAACCCTACTAACATAGATGAGGTCAGGAGAATACTGTACAGCTGCAGTACCATTTCCCGGACCAAATGGATCTTTTTTCTCATGTTAAACAAAGTACCAAACCCAAGAAATAGGACTTCTGTGAAGCTGTCACATTGGCCAGTAGGTTAATGACCTTTGCTGCTAGAAACAAAATCTAAATCAATGTGTTCATATTTATTTTTACTGTGCTGACCACTAATTGATTTGTTAATATTTAAGGCACTGTTCTGTAGGCTTTTTTAGTTTAAATGGGAAACTTACATCGCACTTTGCTTTTGGATCAGAACAAGATATTTATTATGTTTGTGAAAGTATTTTCCCTCCCACATATGTATTGTTTTCTTTCCCTCGCTGCAAAAACAAAACCAGAAGAAAAAACAACCCCAAATCCAACCAGTGGATCTTCTTTGTTTCTTTTAATGCCAAAAAAAAAATAATATGGGGTATTTCCTTACAACTCACTCTAAAATGTCTATTTCTAATTTTCTTTTTTCCTCCAATATTTCCTTTGGTAACTCGGGATGCTATTTTTAGAGGCACATGAAGTTTATACTACGTTTAAGCATTTTTTTTTTTTAAGGTAAGGCAGTAAACTATGTGGAATCTCTGTATTTGTGAGGCGTATGAAAGTGATACTATTTTGTTTGTATTAAGCATTAGCTATTATTTTGCATTCTGCACTAATGAGTAAATGTGTTATAATCTTACCTAACATTGGTCTTTTTTTGACTTCATGCTTTCTTCATGGTACGTCAAAAGGAACCCTGAAAAATTTAGTGGAGTTGCTTAGGATGATCATCAATGTAACAAAATGCAGATTTGACATTTTTTTTTCCTTTTTTTTTTTTTTTTTTTCCCTAGCTGTCCATTATAGGGCATTAGAAGGGAAAATTCTTGCTGTAAGCACAGATCCATATTTTAACTTACTAATGCATGATGTCCTTTTGCTACATTACTTTAAGTAATGCTCTCGGTGTAAGCGATGGGAATCCTGACCAAGTCAGGAGTAAATGAAATACCCTAGCTAAATACATTATCCTGGCCAGGGCCGGGCAAAGTACTTGACTGAATTTGTTTTTCACTCCTATGTTTGGGTTGCAACACTCATAAGATTTTGCTTTTTGAGGAATGTTTATCTGGTGCTGTAAGGATTTGGTCCTGCTCCAGCTAAAATAGTTTGAAGTATGTTGACTCTAGTAGAGTAGAAGCAAGCCCTGAAACCCTTCAGTAATTACATACTGATTATGTTTTCTCATATATGTGGGTTTTGTTTAGTGGGGGTTCTTTTTGAATTAAGCAACCATATATACAAGGACGCTCTGGATGTGATGGACGTCTGTTGCTAATTTTGGAAAAACAAATGCCATTGTAGCCAGATTAACAGAAAATGGCTAAGGATGGGCCTGGTTTCTTTGAAGATAGTGCTAAGCTCCTGGTTTTGAGCTGGGATGGCTTCTTTGCCATCTGCATAAAATTGGAAGTGAAAATAAAATCCACTTTCAAATAAATGCGGTCAAGCGGTATTTTGGGAATCTCTTCTTTAAAAACTGTATCACAACTAAAATTACGCCTTTTTATCTGAAGTATCTGCAGGAAAAGGCAGGACTGTGGACTTTTAAAAATAAAATCAGTTTTTCAGTCTGTGTTTTGCAGGGGAAATATCACTTGATTTAATTTCCTTCTGCATCTGTCCAGCAACATCATTTGCAAGTGCATTGAACATGTTTCATCTAGAACCTTCTTGTCAGGTTGATTTTGTACATTTGTCCTTACTTTCTTTATATTGTACTTGACCCATGTGAGGGAATAGTTGATGATTTTTTTTTCTTTTTTTCTCTTCTTCAGTATATAATAAATCATTTTGCTCTTGTCATTGTACGGCCTTAGTGTTTGGTATTGCTGCTGTTCTTGATATGGCTGTTCTATGCATGACTGTATTGATTTTAGCCTAGCATTGAGTGTAACTATGTGAGTAATATCTTCATTACACTGATAAAGTATAGTACCGTGTAGAATTTGTTACTCCAGAAGGGGGGCACTGTACTTTCAACTATTACTGGAAGCCAGCTGAGTTCTCCCTCTCAGCTGTCTTGGCTTCAGGAGGGGTTGAGAGTGCTCAGCATCTGACAAGATGAGAATCAGAAGGTGTGGGGAGGGCTCTTTTTCTGTCTGTGCTTTCCCCTCGAGTAGACATCACAAGCTCTGCAATAGCCCCAGGCTGAACCACAAACCGACTTTCAACTCTCACTGTAAGAAGATGGGGACAAGCTGAGCCTGATACTTACATTTGCTCATTTTTTTTTGCCGGTATGCTCTTTCTGTCTTTCATTACTTGAGGGCTCCAGGAGATCATATGCTTATGCAGCATTGACTTTCCAATCAGAAAGGACATTGTGAATTGGAGCCTTGAAGCGGAGATCAGGGTTTTGCTCAGTTAACTCAGGTAAGAGAAAAACGTTGCCCTTCCTTAGCGCTGCAGCCTTGCTGTTAGTGCAGTGAGCTGTTGACCTCAAGGGCAGCGTCCTGGTGGCACATATAGGACATTGAGGGTGTGTGACTGCACTGAGGCACAGCTCTAAGTGTGGAAGCAACTGTGAACAGGGATGTGTCCCTGCACTCTGCGGTCCTCTGTTTTTCAAGGCATTGGACCACTACAGACAATAGTGACACTGGTGGAATTATTCTGATTTACTGTTTTGTTGGGCTGAGAGCTGCCTCAGTGCTTAGGTGACTTCTGTGCTAACAATGAGATGCAGGAGGCTCTATACATTCTCATTTACAGCTACTTAAGTGCAGCTTAATGTTGAATCTCACCCCAGTCCCTCATTGCCTTATGCCCATGCAGACTGTGTTACTTTACAGTCATCCTCTGAAACAGAGAGGAGCAAACGTGTCCCCATTACTGGATGTTAAAGCACTGCCTTTTTAATACTTACATGCAGTAATTGTATTCTCTGTTAATTCCATAGCAGTTTGGTACAGCCAAACTATAGTGGCACCTGGGCAATGGAATTCAGTCACTGGCATCTGTTAATTTAGCCAGAAAATAAAATAGTATAAAAAATAGAATAAAATCCAAGACTAATTTGATGATTTGAAAGCATAAATAGCCTTCCTCCTCCAAATACCTTGGTGTCTAAGAATCTCATTTAATTTTCTTGCAACATTTTACAGCTGAGGAAGTAAAGTTTGGGAAAAAAAAGTAAGTGATTTGCCCAGAAAGTCTGTGGCTGAAAAGGAAGATTGAACCCAAGGCCTTTAAATGCCAGGCTGCTGACCCTGCCACATCTCCATTCAGCCTCCCCATTCCCAGGCTGATGAAAATGACTGGATTTTTAAAACAATTTGATTAATAAGTGTTAGATTTCCATGGTTTATGTAATGGCTTTACAGTGCATTAGGAAGTGGACTTTTTAAATCGCGTGCTAAATAATGAAGCTTGACATAGAGATTCCTCAATATTGCTTCTGCCATTACATCTTAGTGGGGAGAGGTGGAAAAACCAACAGCTTTTAGGAGGAGTATAGAGGGTGCATGCTTGCAAAGTGCAGGTTCCAGAGGGTCTTCTATATTCATTTATGTACGCTTCACATAATTTCTTTTTATTCCTGCTTCAAGTTCTTCTAAAGCATTTGAAGTGAGTGCTGGTTGTCTGTTTTGGAATAGTGATGAACTGCTGTAACAGGTAATACCTAGAATTCATTGGCCTAATCCTTTAGTGAATGACACACTTGGAACTGGCCTTATTCCACTGGGCTTGCTTCACCTCTCTAACTGCATGAAACAAGAGCAGATCTATTTAAAGTTGGTGGAATTACACAAATGTAAAGAGAAATAGGAAGATTATCCACGGTGTACTACCCGAGACTAGAGGGTGTCTTTGGCGGGTGTTTGCTGTACATATAAATATGTTAAAAAAGTATGAATCTAAGTCTTGTTTCTCAATATTAAGATACAAAGAAGTACTGTGAATGAAAGAACAAGGTGTAGGGTTGTAAGAAAAAATGAACACAGTTGCATGATAAGCTAAATATCCCGCATTTGGTGTGTCTATGGAATTTTATGCAGGAATGCAGTATTTACCCGAAGAAGCCAGACTATGTACTTAACTAAATGCAATGAGACTGATAGTGTGAGAAATTCTACATGAGCATGTCTATTATCCTCAGTTTTAAAAGATGGAAAAAACCAAATGAACAAACAAAAAAACCAGTGAAAAGTCAAATGGCAAAATCCCTAGGCACCAGAAGAGAGATGTTGTATTGGTCAACACCTGATATTTTGGGGAGTTTATGAAGAACACTTCAGTCTTAAGGGATTTGTAAAAACAACAGCATGATGCCAAAGATCTTTGATTGCGGTTGTGTAGAGAGTTTGGGAGCTAACTGAGGTGTCACTTGTGACAAAGGCTCATTTTTGCTCTGTGTGAACTTCTGTAGGTGGGGATTGTTTCAGCAGAGTGGAGGCTCCTGTGCGAGGCAGGGCTGGCTGCAGCCTCAGTAGCCTTGAGGGATTTGTCCTTCTCCGCTTTGCCCTGCCATGTATGTGTGTGCATGTCTATGAAGCTGTCCCTTTAAGGGACTCTTCCTCCTTGGTATTTATCCATGATTTACAAGAGGTATTTTCCAATAGCTCCTTATTGCAGCTCCTTCTAATTCTGTTACCAGTATCTCAGCAGCAGCACGTTGGGATTAATGAAGAAACGGCCAAACTATCAAATATTTGGGAGTCTTAGACAAGTAGCTTCTGACTGTAAAAGCTAGTGAGCACCTGCTAGTCACCTAACAGTGATACTCAGAGCATGTTTGGATTAGCAAATCGAGACAGTGGAAAAATGCAATTCATCTCCAGGATATTACTTTTATTTATTTCGGGTGGGATTATGCGCTGCTGTACCTTCTGCTGGTCTGGTAGCTGGCACCAGCTTTTTTTCTTAACAACTTTGATTTAAAGTTTGTTTCCTTATGTGAAGCACAGATTTTTATTACTCAAAACGTTCAGCTGCCATATTTGCAATTATACCCTTGAAATAACGTCTGATAAAATCCGTGCTGTACTGCTCACCATTTGTATTAACCTTCCCTGGAGGCTGATCTGCTGCAGTTCCGGACAAATACAGGATGCAGAGGGCTCAGGGATCATTAGGCACAGCCAAACAGGCTGTGCTTTCCCCTGCACTCTATTCCCACAAAGGCAAAACACATCAGGGCCGGGTTGAGCCCTGGTCCTTAGGGTGGGCTCTGTGTTAGCCTGATACCATCAGGACAGTAGACATGACAATTGCTAAAACATAAGGTGTAGCCACATACCTGAAGTTTTGACGGAAGCATTGTATATGTGGGTGAACAGAATGTGAAGAGAGGCACTAGAAGTTCAGGGTGGATGCGGGTGTGTGGAGCAGCATCTGTCCTCTTTACAGGTTTCTCGACAGGCAGACAGTTACATCAGCCTGGAGTCCTTTCATGCATTGCCTAGTGTCTAATAAATGGGACAGATTTCTGAAGACACCTTGTTAATCTAGATAAGCATTGATCTTCACATAGCTTCTCATAGCTGCTAAGAAATGCAAGAAGGGGTCAGACCATAGCTGTATCTGTATACATGCTGGGTATATATTAGGATAAAATAGGGGAGGAGTTCTTAATTTGGGTACAGACTATATATGCTAATTATATGGCAACAGTCTTCACAATTATCATGCTTACTTCTAATTTGCATTGCTGATTGTGGTGACAAAGCCAGCGTTGCCTTCTCCTCTCACTAACTTCAAAGGCATTGTCTTGATTTAAGAAACAGTGTCCCAGAGCTGTTACAAGAAAGTGAAGCTGTGTTACTGTGACTTGTCAGGCTGCCCACTTAACAAACTGCACAGTAAGTAGATGAGCAGCCAAGCTCTCTGAAACAGTTATGAGACCTCTGAGGTTACAAAATACCAGCCAGCATTTGTCAGTGGCATACAGCATAATATTCCCACAGGGAATTCGTGGGTCTTCCAAATCAGAGCATGTTTCCCTGAAATATCAGGACCCAAAGATACAGCTTGGGTCCTTGTAATACTTGAGAGAGAATATAATGTACACATTCCACAAGGAAAAAAATAATGATTGGTGGAAGAAATTAGAACAGAAACAAAGAGAGAGAAAATTTAAAGTTCCCTTTGGTGATCTGGCCAACCCTTGGACACAACGCTGGCACAGGTCATGGATAATGTTTAAAAATATTTAGCACCTTAATCTGCTTGGATGTTTTATAACTCCTAGGAGACATTTTAAATTGCTGTAGTGTTTTTGTAAATCGGATTGCATGTCTTCTTTGAAAGCAAGGCTTAACAACCCAACTGAACTGGTCTTTTACAGAATTTGAATACTATGAGGAGAGTAATTAGCATGAGGTTATGCGACTGTAGTGAGTGCTGTTGCAGACTTTGAGCCTAGCTAGAGCTGTCCAGGCCAATTCCCTGCACACAGCTGAGGTTGCCTGACCTGTCTACACTAAAATTAAAGATTACAGTCCCCTGTCTCTGCTTGAGTGCAGCACTGGTTACCAGTCTCGAGCTACATCTTCCGTACAGACACCCATCATCACAATGCTGCAGTGCCACAGTCAAATTATAAATATTTGAATGTCTTCCTGGAGACTGGTTGAGGTCACCCTGTGCTCAGCAGATGCTGCTGAAGATGATCTAGATTTCCTCTAGAAGGAAATGAAGCTGTGTTGCATCACACAGGAGCATCACTTGCATTTGGCATTTGGGATAAAACTTAATGTTCTACAATTATAGTGTTGGATGGCTGGCAGCATTTTTTCCAGAAAAATACCACGTGTCTTTCTCAGAGGATTCGATCTTTAACATTGTTTTGATGCTGGAGGCTTTTCCCATTTCTGTTTATTAGAAATGACTTCTCTATGCTGGAAGTGCTGCCTTTAACTCAATACAGCTGGTGCCACCTACAGCACTGTGGAAGAATCATGGCTGCAGTGTTTTACTCCCAGGGGGTTACTGGATGACCGAAGTAAACTGTCACCCTGCAGAAATTAAGCCTTTGAAGGGATGAATGTGTGTTAGTTCTTCATCTGCCTTGTGTGCTCGAGGCTGTTTATGAATAGTTTAACTTTTACACCTGGAAATCTGTTTCTGAGACTGCAGGGAAGTGTTGAAAGTCAAGCAGTGCACACGGAAAGCCCCTGGACAGAAAAGCAAAAGAGAAACTGTGAGATGCTAGGGCTGGGCTGGTGCAGAGCCAAGCTGAGGAGGACATCCACCTCACTTCAGTCTTGCACCTTTGTGTTATGACCTTTTTTTAAACAAAAATCACCAGCTGCAGTGGACGTTCTTGTTCTGAAGTTAAACTGGTGATGAAATATAATACTGGGGGGGGGAATCTTGTTTATTTGCTGCACATGTACAAGGCCCAGGTACCCTGAGTCCAGGCACGGTCTATCACTTGGAAAAGATTTCCACATACACAGGAAGAGGCCAGTTTTAATAAGCATCCTCATGGCCAGTCTTCTTTCAAAGCAGAGAAGGGGGAGCAGCTGTTTGCTCAGTCTTTACCTATTCGAGCCACCACTTTTTCTTTCATGGGACCTTAGTGAAGCTGTGACATTTCTTTGTCTCAGGGGAATCTTGAGTGTGGAGTGACTAGATTCATTGCTATTTCATAAGGATATAAAGACTATACAAGGTGTTACACGAGAGTGGCAAATCTCTCTGTGCATTTGTGTAAATGCAGTGAGGCACTTGATCCTACTTCTAAGGGCTTTTACCAGGCAGCTCAGACATTTTTCTGTTGCATTTTATGGGGCAGAGGAGACGGGCGATCATGTTGCAAGATCACAAGTCACCCTCCTAAAATGCTCTACCAAGTGTTTAGTCATTGTTCCCTGGAGGAATGGCTGTAGTAACCGGAAAAAAAAAATAAAATTCAAGAATATAGAACTGAGACCAGTTTTGCAAGAAGCGGGTCACAGTAATTCATAATTCCAAAATAACTCTTATTAGTTGGTGTCCACCTCCCTGGGCTCCATTTTTCCCACTTATCTGCTGTTCAGCAATGTCACTAACCAGCATCACACTTGTTGCAGATATAGGCTACCAAAAAATCAAGAGTGACATTTCCAAGTCTTCTAGCCCCTTCGAAGACTATGTTTTCATGTCTTTGAGCCTTCTGCATGTAGAAGTCCCCATCATTCTTTAGCCAGGTTGAGACTGACGTCCTGTCTGCAGCCAGAGGGGTGGTTGCAGAGGTGGCTGTACTTTGTGGTGACTCTCACGAGAGCCTAGAGCTGTCAAGATGCAGTTGTCCTTTGAAAGATGTGTGCAGGATACTGGTCCCCACATCCACAGGCCAGCGTCAGTCTGTCCTGAGGGTTGTGCTGCCTCAGTCATCTGGCTCGGCCCCAGCTCAGGCAAGCTTTCCACTGCTGTGATCACACCTCCTGATGGCACTGCAGACATACTTTTAGAAATCCCAAACAATCCTCTCCTCAGACCCATACTTCAAGCTCTTATTTAATATTGCACCATTTTCAGAGGTTTTGAGAAAGATGGCTGTGCTTGATTGATATCGGTTTGTTGTTTTGAAGCAGGTGAAGTGATGGGATTTTATTTTGATTTCAAAGGCACACTCATTAGGATTTTGAAAGGTGGTAATATCCCCTGGAAACAGAAGAGGGCAGCTGTTTTTTGTGAAATGAAGAGTGCATAGACTACTTTTGAGAATGAAATAGCAGTCACTCAGATCTACATGAAAGGGCTATTTTTTTTATTTTTTTTTTCCCCCCTTCCATGAATGAATAAAAATAGCACAGTATTCCCAGGGCCTGTGCTAGTGTAATTAGTGTATAAGATAGTCAGACCCCCCTCACCTTCCACAGAGTCCCTGGGCTTCGTCTGGCAAAATTAGATTCCTTGCAGTTTTATTGCAATATAATTAAAAAGTAACCAAGGGAATACAGAACTTAGTCTTCAGAGATGTTCAGCATCAGACAGTATGAAAAGTGTTTGGCAGCTCACTGGATTAATAACCATGTTTTTTTGTCTACTGCCCAATCAGAAAAAAAAAAAAAAAAAGAAAGAAAAAACCCAAACAAAACCAACAAACCATTCCTGTGAATTGTCACTCTGTGTAGGGAAAAATAGGAGAAAATCAGATTTAGTAAAATGTTATTTAACCCTCTGAATGTATTTTTTTTTTTTTTTTTAATTGAAAGATGTTTTCAACTTGTGTTTAACACCAAATGCATAAATTCCAGAAGAAAACATCCTTTTGGAGTGAAATCTTTCTTTATGATCCAAAACAAGGCCTTTTGTGACTTCTTAATTTTTTATGCTTCAATTTCCAATTAAAACAATTACAGAAGTTTGACAGGAATTTACCACGAAGTTAAGTTCATCTAGATCTTTATTTCCTGGCAAATATTTAGGTGAAAACCCTGCAGCTGCTCTAATGAGCAGGCCTAAACCCAGATTTTAGCCACAGAGGAACCACACCCAGGCAGCAGCACCAGCCTCCCTCCCTGTCTAAGCCCATATATCTATTTTTCAGTGTATGCAGACTGCATCCAGGCAGCATAGCCTTGGAGCACAAAGTGGCTGGTTTTTTAATAAGAAATATCCTGTATCTGGTTTGTGACATAATGCCTGTTCCTTATCCAAATTTAACATCCCCTCATCTGCAGGTCCCCATGGCTGAGCCTGTGCTGGGACCATGGCTAGATCCAGACTTATGAACCTGGGTATGTTTTTAAAGCCAAAATAATCATACTGGTTCACATGGAAACATACATCGTTGTATAAGGTTCTTGATGAGAGGGACAGTTAATATCCGTTCCTCATGGGACTGAAATGCAGTTGGAGGGATGGTGGGAGGAGCTTGCCCACATGGTGCTACCGCTACTGGTAGAGCAGAGTAGCAAGAGAGGTGGTGCTGTTAGCTGCTGAAGCTGAGGAAGGGTAAATATCCACAGGGGACTTACATCTCCCTGGGCTTTTGTTGGTCCAGTCAGTAGGTAATTTGGAAAACTCAACAGCAGTTCCTTCCAGCACATTCCCGGTGTCACTGTGCCCTATGGCTCTAAACACAAATGGGAATTTTTGTATTTGGCTTCAGTGAGGAGCATGGAAAAGAAAATTGTCTTTGTTGGCTTGGGTTTTTTTCTGTGTTTGTTTTTGTTTGGGTTTTTGTTTGGTTGGTTTTGTGTTGTGTTTTGTTGGTTTTCGGTTGGTTTTTTTTTTAATAGCTCTGAGGCAGAAACAATTAGAGACCCTCTGTAACAAAAGAATACTGACTGAAAAAGTGACTACTCTTCTGATGCAGAAAATAATGTTTGCCCTAAACTTTTAATCAGGAGCTCAACTTTTATTTGCAGCTCCTGCCAAAGATAGCATCCCTTAACAATGCTTTTGACAGTTCCAAACTCCTGAAATTAAAATGAGAGCAATGAGAATTTAATGGAAGTGCTGATTACAAATGCTGGAATTATTCTGCTGGAATTCAAAACCTCTGATGTGGAGAAACTCTTAGCACGGATGGGCTGTCATCTAATTTCTGTGAAGTTTTGCTGTGAAAGGTGACCCTGACTTTATACACCTTCATTCTGCAAGATGTGGGCATCCTTCCCTCACATTGACTTCCACACCTTTCAAAGAATTAGGGTGGAACCAATTAATTCCCCTTGCTCTGGAGACTATACTACTCATGCATACTGTTTCCTCTATCTCCCCTCTTATGATTAGTCATAACATCCTGGACTAGCAGGCTTGCATCCAGGCTTTTTTTTTTCTGAAAACACTGACTGATTATGCAGGCAGATTAAACTCAGATGGCTGTAGCAGTCTGTACCTAGGTTGCCACTTGTACAGAAACACCCAAACTACACATGAAACAGCTCCTGTGCTTTGTAGTTGGGGAACAAACTGGCACCAACCAATCAGTGCTGCTTCACATGGTTGTTCAGGTATTGGTGGTGCAAGGGATGGAGGTGGAGTCCAGACAGCCTCTAGAAGATATGGGAGAAGAATGATTCATGGGAAGGAGGCACCGCAGTTTTTAATCTACCTGTACTCCCGAGTGAGCACCCCAAAACCCACAGATCTTTGGAACAGCAATTTGACATATTAGTGGACCCACTCATGCCTTGCTCCTTTACCCTGGCCTTCCAAAGCTCACAGAGGTGCATGGAGACGCTGCCAGGTCGCTGGGTCCCAGTGGGCTATGGGAGGTGGCCCCTGTGCCACAGAGAAGATGGCCCAGTGTGCACTGGACTGGTGGGCTGCACATTCAGGATGCAACCTGGCTCTCTGCAGCCTTCATAGTGATGTTGCAAGATTGCTGCTGGCCTGATGAAATGCTCTAGAAATCCAGAAGAAGCCTCTCGTCATCCTTCCAAAGGATTTATGAGGTTTCTGGAGTTTGGCTATGTGGTAGCAAGCCCACCCTCCCCTCCTTACATATCCTGGAAGTTCTCTATCTGGCTGTTTAGAGCTCAGAAGATCAGGACTTGTTCGAAGGCTTTAAAGAGAGAGCTTTGAATTCAGACTACTAGTTAGAGATGAGAGAAAGTCACAGACCAAGGGTCTGAAGGTGAATCTTCCCCAAAAAGTGAGCCACTGCTGAGCTGCGCAGCTCTTTTCCTGTCTGTTTTACAGCCAGCTGTGAAACCTGAACCTTGGTATTAGTTCCACCTGTTGAATGCTATTAGAGGATTCATCTCTTCTACTAATATAAAAAGTAATACCATTTTCTGCTTTGCACATAATGCCTTTTGAGAAATAGATGAAGACACAAGAGACATTGAAGAATTATTTATTCTAAGTTTTTTTCTTCAGTCCTGTATTTTGTCACTTTATTAAATGATTACACTCTGGTTCCTCTCCTTCCTCAGTTACTCTGGAGACTGCGCACAAAGACAGGAGCCATCTCATCCTGCTTCAGTGCCCTTCTCACACGGGAGGGGTGTGCATCTTTTATCAAAAAGTAACAAATGTCCCTTGGCATAATGGAGGGAAGAAAAGAAGGGGAAAACCAGATTGGTTTCATTATCCCCTGTTAATATGCCAAAGCCACTGTCATAAAAATGCCATCATAAGCATTGAAAATCGAAGTGTAGTCTCAATGATTCAGCTGAAGAATCACATTTGGCCAAAGAAGTGGCAGGGAGATTTTCCGCCCTAGCTGGTCAACGTTCAGAGAACCACGTACATAAATACAAATGTTCCTGGGAAACATCCCAATGAGTCAATATGCTCTGTGGCAATAAAGATGGAAAAGATTTTATTGTTGTGGTAAAACTTGGCATGTGGATCTTGCACTTGAAAGACGATAGCAAATTTTATGGATTTTTCAGTTATTAGATTGTGAGCACCCTGATAGAGTGGAATTCAAATTTCAAATTCAAATTGCTCCTCACTTTCCCCTCTGCTATTAAGAAAGGGAGCAACAGGTCAAAGATGAATTGATAGAAGGAAAAATGACAGTCAAGAGAAATCTTATGGCTTTAAATTTTGGGGACAGATATTTGTAAACCCAATCCTCAGTTCCAAATATCACTGTAAAATAATGTTCTCTTTAGACTTCCCTGAAGTCATGGACCACATACTGACTATGAATGTTCAACCACACTTAAAGAGAACAAAGCCCCCATGCTGTCAGGAATATGTGCTGCAGACCCTTGCCTTGAGCTTACACAGAGGAGGGACGGGTGGTGATGCTCCTTCCAGGAGCGGTGAGCTGCTCTGTGCATTACTTCCTTGGCAACATAACCACTGCCTTCAGCCCCAAATTACAACACTAGTATCCAAGGGAGAGACCCTGCTCCTCCCCCACTCATAATCCTGCTCCTCTCATCAGGCAAGGAGTTCTGCCAAACCAGTGGAGCTTGAACTGTCTCAGAACCATGTCTCTATGTCTGTACATGAGTTCTGTGATTAAATACGTATTCATGATGTTTTCTCTCGGCTTGCTCCCCTCTTTCTTCTTTTTTTTTGCTATATCTGACAGTAGTTTCATGTCCTGTGTTGAGTCTAAATTCACTGGGCTGTGACCTTTTTTATACTATATCTGCACAGCACCTGCCATGGTGGTCCCTGGCCCCAAAAGTGATGGGAGAAAAAGGGGACCCTGTGTATTCACTTCATGGAACCTCAGTCTTTTTATTCTGCTAGGTGTTGGAGCATTAGGTAGTACTATCAGAGGAGGGCTGACCACAGGTCACACTAAAGCTACTAAAAGTAAAGAATTTTTTACTATATTTTTTACTAAAAATGAAGAATTCTGGGTGCTGTGAATGGGTGGAGAATGCCATTTTACATAAGCATCTTAAAAATGTCAGCTACCCATATAACTTAGTGGTAGCTAGCCTCCCAAGATATTCATATTTGTTGTTTACTGGGATGGTAAGTTGTGACATAACAATGGTAAATTACACAGAAAGAAATTAGTTCACTTCCTGGGATTGTGAACAGAAAGTCTTTTCTCCTTCAGAGCGGTTCTCACTGCTGCTAAAGGTTTGCCCAGAGGAAGCTGCATTTTTTCTCAGCACATTATTATTGTGATGGTTTCCTCATCACTGACAGCACCCTCTGTACTTTCTCATTTTTTACTAGATATTCAAAAACGTGGTCTGTCTCCCACTAAAGTCAATAACTATTTTCCCTAATTAGTGTTCAAATGTCTCTTAACATTACTATCAATGAGGTGCAAGTGCAACCATGCTCTGTTGTTCATTTGAATTCTTTGAGGTGAGCTGGGTCTGCAGGGCTGGGCAGGGTCCTGAGCAGAAGACTGACCCCAGGGATTTGGGTTGCATCCACTGATGATCTCTGAAATGCTGCTGGAGGAGGAGGCGCTCTCCTGAAACAATGGACCCAGAACAACTGTTTTAACTCCCTGTTCCAATCAAATGAATAACTTGAAAGTGTCAGAAATTTAATTGTATCCACAGAAAAAGGAGTCTTTCCTCATTTTTCCTCTGCACTGTTTAGAGCCAAGGGTTGCAGTGACCTTGGCATGCAGTGACCTTTCAGCAAGAGCTGGGCTAATTAAGATGTGCAGGTTTCTAAGGTCAATTACAGCACATGGGAGCAAATGAGAACTGGCTCTGATACTGCATCTTGGGAAGACGATGCATAATAGCACAGAGCTTACTCTGCTCCAAGCCCAGTTCCATCAAGGAACTGATGTAGATGTTGAGAAAGTACAAAGGGAGTTGGCGATGACTGATGTGTCATCATGACTCCTCCAAAGTACCCAGTAAGTGGGACTGGGGATGGTACAATGCAGGTACTGGGGACTGCAGCTTGTGTTTGCTGTGCAGGATTATCTATTCAGATTGGGATCAGAAGTATTTGCAGTACTTCAGTTAAAAAAGAAGAAAAAAGAAAAGAAAGAATGTGTTTTGATTAAGTTAAAACACAGAACAGTCCTGTCTCCCTGCTGCCTGTACCAAGGTTTGCTGAAATTTAGCAAAACAGACTAAATGATGTAAACCAAAACACAGGGGGCTGTTACAAACCTCCAATGCCTTAGAATAGAAAATTGCCTGGCACTGGCAATTTTCTTGTAACATCTCTCCCCAGTCTAATATAGATTATCCTTTACAAATGTCTATTTTCATCTATGAAACTCAGGCCACTGGTTATTTTAATCTGATCCCAAAGCCTATGTTATATTTACACTATTTAAACACCTGCCATTAGACTATTGCGTTTTACAGCCATGTGATACATTTGAATATATTCTGTACATGAGAAAACAAGGCAGACAGAAACCTGTGCTTTGCCCTGGGTCCCACAGATTAACATGGGGACAAAGACTATTTCCGCTGGGATCCCAGACCTGTAAACTTTGCCACCTCTCTCCCTTTCACTTACCTGAGTCAATGGAAGACCCTCCTGTCAAGGACAGCAGTTGTGATTGTGGAAAAGTGACCTTTTAATGAATATGTTTTGTTTGGATGCAGTGCCATGCTGCCAGAGGACGTATGAAGTGTGCCAACACCTGGTCCATGGAGGTAAGACACACAATGCTGGGCCAGAATGAAGCTGTTACCATTAATTGAGAGACAAAGTATATAAAGGTGATGGAAGGTACCTGTGCTGCTTTTGTAAAGGACTCTCTTTCTTGCCAACTTCTTTGGTGCATGAAGGACAAGCCTCAGCCACCCCAGCAATGTCCAGTGTGGAAAACATCAGTAAATATTGACAGAACCAGGACTTCTCCCATAAGATGGAGAACATCAGCTGCCACAAAATACTAGCATGGTGCTCAGGCAGTACTTCACCTGGACATTTAGCCAGAACTGCATGTCAAAGCAGGAGATTCAAGGGCAGAAGAGGGAGCTACCCCCATCTCCACCTCTCTGCTGCCTTTTTTATTCATTTACATCTCACAACCAGGCTGAATTTATCTTGATGTGCCTGCTCAGTGAAACTTCAGTTTCTTCTCTTAACTGCTGTGATAATCTTACCTCTGCTGCCTTTTGAAAATAGAAAAAGCTGTGCAGCTAAACCAGACCGTTTTGATGAGTATCTGTGCTTTTTCAGCTCTTTCTTTGCTTCAGATCATAGAAAACTTCATAACTTCACCTCACCACACGAAGCACTGAATTTACATTCATTTCAGACCCCACAAAGTGACTCCCTAATAGCTGAGAGCATTGTTAATGCTTCTCTTTTTTTGAAGTAAAGAATGAAGAAAAGGGTCTAAAAGAAATCTGTATATTGTACATAGTAATAATTCACAGTGAAGCAAATACCTCTAATGTCCCAATGAAAATTTTTTCAATAAAATATATACAGTTCTATCTTTGGCTATTAATTCTTATTTCATGTTTTCTATATGCTGAGCTTTTCAGTTTTCTGAGCAAGGTAAGAAAAATGAAATTTTGGAGTTCAGGAGCAATTTCATCAAAGAGAAGTGAGTTTCCTCACCAGCCTTGGGTAATTCCCCCCTTGTTTTGCAGGTAAGGTGGGGGAGAGGGAAAATCCCCCCTCCAAATAAGGTTTTTCAGTTACTCGACAAGGTCTGGTGGGAAGTCTCCAGAGGAGAACTTCAGAGTGGTCACTTAAAAACCAAACTTGTGATATATATTCTGACAAAAAGGTCATAACCTTTTTTTTATTATTTCTTTTAGCTTGGAAAACTGAAAAATAGCTTTGTTCAACAGGAAAGTACTTACTCCCCTCAGAATGCAAATGAATTAATCCTCAGTCACACTGGGAAAGATTTAGCTTTGAAATTACTTTTACAGTGATTTTAAATTAACATACACAGCAGGCAGAGGGAATTCTTTACCTCTGAGTGTGTCCACTCTGGGCACTTTTTACCATAATTTAGTTGACTGCCGATTAATGTGAAGTAGTCACACATTTTTAAGGCTAGTGTAGTCACTTTTCCACATTAATCTGTAAATTGGCTGATACTTAATCTGAGATTATCTATCCTCACCAATCCCAGATATAGTTTTACCTATCAGAGATGAGACATATGTTACCAAAACCCAATTATATCTACATCTAGAACAACTGAGGAGCAATGTTTAATTAGTTATGTGCAATACACTGTGGACAACTGACTTTCATATGGATAGGCAGGCACTTGAGGGGTCTGAGTTACATCTTTAGATTTGCTGCCAGGTTTGTAAATCATCTCAGGAAATCATTTGCTCCTTTGTGGCCTCTTCTGACCTCCTCCCTAACACCAACAAAAAAAAAAAAAAAAGAAAAATGCTGTCTCAAAGTTAAGCAGTCCTCCTTTCCTTTCCTTTCCTTTCCTTTCCTTTCCTTTCCTTTCCTTTCCTTTCCTTTCCTTTCCTTTCCTTTCCT